>VXBT01001758.1:202651-247161 GCA_013400235.1 Oriolus oriolus | reverse complement strand
CATTCGTGCGGGGGACACGGTCTGCGAGCAGCTCGCGAACGTGACTGTTTGTCTTCTGGGCGTTTCCTGACACGGCCACAGCTCGGTCCCTTTGGTACGAGCTGGAAGCTCTGACGGGGCCACTGTGGCTGGTTGGACGCGGGCATCTGGAGCCGACACGGCTCTGTACGCGCACCCCCGTGCCCAGGCAGGCATGCACCGAGCACGAGTGTTCCCGTGTCACGTGTGGCACTGCCTAAAATACGTAGCGTGTGTAAGGCAGTAATCGCTGCGCTATTCACATGGACAACCCTCGGTGCAAAGCCCCGACCAGCCCTCTATTACTCGAGGCGATTTCGCAGGCACTTCCTCTCCTACACCTGCTGGTCACCGCTCTGTGGAGGGGATGGTCATTCCCCATAAAAACGTGTAAATAAGGAGGCATGTGTCTCACACGGACGGCCTTCGGGTTTTCGTGGCTCTACGTGCGAGTATCCGTTCTTTCACAATAGTATTCGGAACCTGCAAACTATTTTCCATACTAGCTTGACATTAAGGTCAGCCGGAGTTAAACGGGGCTCGCTTCTTTCCTTTCAAGCGGGTTCCATCGCTCCCTAGCTCGCACAGAACAGCTGCAGCCCGTCCGTCCGTCCCCTCCCCACCCTGTTCGACCCTCGGCCCCGCAGACGGAGCGCTGTCCCTGCGCTGGAGCCGCAGCCCGGTGGGGCTGGGTTATCCTCGGGGCTCCGGGGAGCGGCGGCGGCGCGGCCGCTCTCCCCGCCAGAGGGAGCGCGGCGCCGGGGCGGGGGGCGGCGGGTCAGGGCGGCTCCGCGGGGGCAGCAGCCCCGGCGCCGGGCAGCGCCGGAGGGAGCCGCGGGCCTTCCCTGAGCTTCCTCGCGGGAGGGGGCACCCAGCGGCCTGGCGTCTCCATGAGGATGCGCCGGGCAGCGACGTGAGCATCCTCGGAGATGTGCCCTGTGTGCAGGCTGCGCGCTCTGTGTCAGCAAGGCAATCCACGGTGTTCAGCTGTGAGAGACAAGTATGGGTTAAAATATCCGGGAAAGAGAAAACACGATATTCCCCTCACTGTTGAAAGACAAAAATCACTTCCTCCCACATAGCAAAGTCAAAGATAGGTTAGGAACTCTTTGTGCAAACCTATACACATGGGAAAGGTCTGTTAAATTATTTATCGTCATTTATATTGAGTACATAAATAGTGTTTTAAACTGGAAAGTTCGTAACACCATTTTTAAATCTGTCGGTCAGTAGTGCAATCACCAATTTCCACACCAGTTCTCAACTACAGGTGTACATACTTAATATAGAGAGTAGTCTCAAAGACAGATCTGAAAACAGTGAAGCTATTTTTATTCACAGAGCCAGTCATGCGTTCAAAATGGTGAAGCATCAATGTCTTATAGCTCAAAAAAAGAAAAAAAAAAGCGCCAAAAATAAAGCCAGCAAAAACCCCAAGAATACAGCATCCTGGTACTGATGAGTTTAAAAGAGAAGCCTTAAACCTGCAAAGATTTGTGCACCAACTGGCACAAAGGTAATCAATAAACGGTGCACAAATCTGCAAAAATTAAGTGTGCTCTTTTTTGTGCGTGTGCTTGAGTGTGTTCATGTTGGAACCTCGACGCTGGTTTCTCAGATTTTTAATCTGATGGTACTTTGGAACCAGCTTTTGGAGGATTACATGTATCCCTCATATTTCAAATTTCTTTTCATGGAGAGTGGCTTATGCATGTGATTATGTTTCCCCTAGTGGTTAGCTCTAACCACTGCATGATTTTTTTTTTTTTTGCTTTTAACTCAAGCAGACCTTGTTTTTTGAGATGAAATTCTTGAGTTTATTCTCAGCAGAGAATGCAACTGTTGTGTATATATATATTTATATATATATATTTGTGTACACACCAACATACACATATATTTGTGCATGTATAGGTGTTGTATGTTCATGATATGTTTGAATAGTAGCAATTCCAGTGGCTTCAGGTGAAAAATGGGGCACATACACTTGAAAAGTGTATGACATGATAGACACCCATCTGAAATAGCTGAAACTTTTCTGCTTCATCCTGAAATTGTCCCACAAGTTTTTACTTGATTTGATTTTCAGACCAGGACCTGAAAACAAGTGGTTTTCCCCTTTACTTTGAAAAGGAAGGGAAGTAAGGGAGTTCATTCATAAGGAATTCTTCCTGCAAGGGCATGAAAGTGCAGGCAGTACTTTGCTGACTCTGGGAACATTTCATGCATTATCTCATGAGTTAATGCAATGATATGGGAATATTGATTCTGCACATCCTGAAAGGACAAAGTTTGGCTGCACATTGCTTCTAATGCCCAGAAGTTCCATAGAAACTTAAATCTTTAATTGATTATCTTCTGTGTTTGTGACTCTGAATAAGCTAAAGTACATAAAGGAATTATAGAGCTCTTTAAAAGTGATTACCTGTAAAGCTTTTTCTGCCTACTGATATGTCATTGAGGTTCTCAGGGCAGATAAGGCCACTTAGATAAATCGTGGAGAGAAACAGAGAAGTCAAACACACTGTACTGTAAACACCTGGACGTATTTATGAAGAAAATTAGGTCCTTGACTCAGTACTGTTAGTTTTGTTTTTGCAATTTTTGTTGTAGTTTACCTGAAGGAAATCCTGGAATTCTCTTCCCTGAGAAGAGGGGGAAAATGAACATTGTGTTCTGGGAATGCAGTCTGTGGGACAAGGATCAGCACTGTTACATGTGAAAGATAAAATTAATGCCTGCCACTCTGGCTGGGAATACACATGCTCTGAAGCTGGTCAGAGATTGAGTCTCCTGCTTTTAGCGATGCCCAGATAGTCTCAGATTAAACTACTATTTTCAGATCTAGCTCATGATGGACACCTTCCTTAAAGGTGATATAGGCCAGATCCTGCTTAACTTTAGCCCATCTGGTGATTGCCCCAAAATATAGAGGAACAGTTGTCAGAAGGATATTTTCCTGTTGAATACCAAATATCCTTATGTAAACTTAAAGAATAAACAAATCCCTTTCCTGATCCTTCTGAAATTATACTGAAGGATACATACATTTGGTACTTGTAATATAATGTGGAGCTTTTGCATGTAAATTGTTCTAATAGAGCTACTATGCTCTTTGATGTGTCATTCAATGTTATTTGGTTATATTTGTGTCCTTGATAAAATCAGCATTGTTTTTTTGGAATTCAACTTTATAAACCTTTCTAGCTTATACAATGCATTTTATGATTAATTCTCTCTTTTCAAATACGTTGAGAGAAAATGTTCGTAAGTGGGACAATTTGGCGTGGATGGGACTAAGTGAAGTTTATTTGCTGAAGCTGGTATTATAGTAGGCTTTTTATGGTGTATTTGTTGTATCTGTTTTTGTTAGGGTATGTTTGGTTTTGTTAGGGTATTCCTCCTCATATTTTTGACTTTTTGGTAGAAGTAATCATGAGAATGACAGCACAGACAAGCCTTGTCTGTTAGTGCTTGAAACGCTGCACTTCCTAGATTCATTCAGTTAGAGGCTAGATAATACTGGGCTTGACTATACTAGAATTTTATGCAAAATCAACTGATTGCCTATTAAAATGTTAATAAGTGCTAGTTTGGGAATTCCCGAAACATTTTGTAGCAGGGTGCAGGTATTTGTGCATTGACCTGGGATTAAAGTGACTCAGAAGAAATGGAAGAAGTCAAAGTTAGAAGTTATGGGAAATTTGAAAGGACGTTTTATGAAGAGACTTATCACATCTCTACTGTGGTTTGCAGCAGTAGTTTTCAAATGTCTTCAGTCTGTAGACTTTTTCTATGCTTTAGAAGAGAAAAAAAGCATAAGGGAAGCACAGGCTTTTTTAGAAAATTGTAAATTATGAGACCTCCCTTTTAGAAGTAGTCCGTAGGAATTCACAGATCACAGTAAGAAAACCACTGATGTAGAGATACCCGAGCTAGCTCTAAACTGCAATGTGGTAGAAAGGTAAATTAATATCTTGGGTACTGTGAGCAGTGGAGTTGGAAGAAGACAGATGCCTACCCTTCTCAGAAGTGCGAGGTAGCCTCCATGGACCTCCATGCTGTAACGGCCACTCGGCTCCGAGAACATAAGGTATTCTTCTGCAGTGCAGGCTGGAGTTCAAAAAATACTCCAAGAGATTAGCAATTGGTAACATAAATCTTGCAAGTCAGTCAAAGCATATGTACAAGTCAGACTTACAGATTTTGCTAGATTGAGCAAATGTTAAAAAAAAAAAAAGTATCAAGTTTATGCTATTTACTGAGATTATTTTTATTTTTCTCAGTTGTGAAAGACTTGTGTTCATCTGAGTGGCATACAAGCACATCCTGAAAGCAGGTGATGTATGCAGGACAGAACAATTTCCTGGAGACTAATGAATTTTGCACAAAAAGGAAAATAAAAACTGGTGTTTCCCCCATCACTTGTCTGCAAATCAGAACACAACCAAAATAAAATACTGATTATATGGTTACATCAATTTAAAAAAAAATACTAAAAAGTGTGAAATACCCCGATCCTGCTGTCAGATCTGTACTGTCTTTTATTTCCTGATTGTAATGGTAATACCATGACAATAATTAAAACAGTGTATATTCTACATTTTCAGTTACAGTTGAGATCATTTTCTCCACTGATCTCAAACTAGTTTTCAGGAGATGTCACTATGCCCATTTTAGAGGTGAGAAAAAACAGGGAAGAAAGAAAGAAGTAACTTATCTCAAACGCAAGAACTAGGACTCTCATGTCCCAGTCCAGTCTCTGTGCTGTGTACATGCCGCTTCCCTTAGAGGCCCAAAGTGTTGATTTCCTTGTGACCTCCAGAGTCTTTCTGCACAACCAAAATTTCGGAATCTGCGTCTAATAGAATTGGAACACCTTAAAAAAAGGGTATGAACTGTTAGACAATTATCTTACTTTGGGAGGGAAGAGGACAAAATGTTTGATTATCTAAACAAGGTTATCTCTGCAGGAGCATCCACTCCCACCCCTTGATTAAAGAGTTCCTCTAAACTTCCATCTCTGCATCTGGTGTAGTTACTCCTATCTCATTTGTGGTTTTGTAATCATCTTTTCCTGTATTTTTAGCAGGCCTATTACTTTAAAAAGTCCCATAGATACAAAGGCAGAAATTAACAGAGAAGCTGAATCTCGGAGCTGTTCCTCCTAAACAAGCCCCTGACTCCTTCTGGAGCCTGAGTGAAAGTCTGATGTGCTCCAGGCCAGGGAGGGAATCCAGCTGTCCAGAGCAGCTCCCAGGATGGTGTTCTAATTAACAAAAGTTAAAGGAAGCATTGGAAATTGCATTACAAACATAGACAATAAATCCACCGCATCTGACAGAACAAGCTTGCAAAATAAGCCCACTGGAAAACTTCCTTCATTCTTGAGGTTAAGTGTTTAAACCGTTTAACATATTTTAAGTTTTCTTATTGTTGCTTACTCACAACGCAATTCAAATTGGCATAAACTATATCCAGTTCTGATGGTTTATGTTGTGTCAAAGCAGTTGTGTTTTCCAGAGTATGTGCCGTTCAATTTCTGTTTTCTTTCTTAGCTCTGTAGATTTGTTTTCTCCACAGGGACACGAATTATGGCTCTATAAAATCTGTTTTAGCTAAGGAAATTTCTATTGACGCCTTATACAAAATCTCACTGTAGACAATAGAAATAAAGGCAACAACCTTTATTTAGTTGAATAGCTTTTGCATCAGGTAAAGTTTGACTTCTGTAAAGACAAAGTCTTTTCGGAGTTGGAGAATACATGTAAATATATGTCTAAATTAGAGGGTCAATATGGAAAATTATATGTACGGATGGTAGATGCTAGGCCACAGCCCGGGCTAGCAGAGGCACTTTCAAGTTTGGTCCAAGCTGGAGCTTAAGCTGCAAAGGCAAAATCTTCATTCAGCCCAACTTCAAACCCAAGGATTTTTTCTGCAGCAAAAAGGAATAGGAGAGGGAAAGCATTTTCTCTGTGGTGAGAGGGCGGCAGGAGGGAAGAGAGCTGCCTTTTGCTGAGACCCTCTCGGATTTAGCATTGCAGAAGCTGGTTCTGAAGGCAAGTCAATGAAATAGAAACGGGAATTTCCTCTGCTCTCTTTCCTGCTTCTGTCTTTGCCTGTCTCACCTTTTGAGAACCTGATTTGTATTTGTATACATGCGTGTGATCCCGATTTCATTGTTTGCCTTTTCACACAAGCACTTTCACCTACATCCCCCTCCCCTCCCTTCCTCTCATTTGGCAGCCAGTTGGGCTTCTTCCTGCCTTGAATACCGCATTCCCTGGTTATTCAAGCTCAGTCATTAGCACCCTGTCCCCCCACTGAAATTATGAATGAAAAGCCTTGTTGTTCTTTACAAATAACTCGGGCTTCCTCAGTCAGTCAAATTCAAATGGCAGTGACTGCCAGACAAAGCGCCTGTATGATGGACAGTCCTCTCAGCAAGCCATCAAGGCACACAGGAAGTTTTTAAAGGCACAATCTAGGTAGCGCAGCCCGGGCNCGCACATTGTTCGCCGGCCCCTTTCACAACGGGGGAAAAGGTAATTGACAGCCCCATTGTCCGCCCCGGCCCCCCGCGGCTTTAAAACACTCCAGGGCCCCAGTCACACGTTGTCAATGGGAGCTGTCGGAGGTGACGAGTGAAGAAGGGCTGTTCAGGAAACAGTTTGAGCCCTTCAAGTGGACAGGCCTCAGTGACTTCTCCG
The DNA here is from genome assembly GCA_013400235.1 of Oriolus oriolus. NCBI lineage: Eukaryota > Metazoa > Chordata > Aves > Passeriformes > Corvidae > Oriolus > Oriolus oriolus. The sequence continues at coordinate 240,430 of VXBT01001758.1, read as the reverse complement.
GCACTCCGGCTGCCACAGGCAGCCCCTTCAAAATAACCTTAAAGCAATAAATCATACATGTTTCCTGCACTATACAAGGAACAGCTGGTTATTTTTCTGCGCTTCCCCTACCCCCCCCCCTCCTTTTTTTTAAGCCTAAAAATTATTTAAGCACAGGAAATCAAGCATGTCAAAGTTTGGCAAAGCAATTTGGGTGATTTAGCAATTACAACACTTCTTTCTCTATTAGCCAATCCTTGGGCTTTGACTTTTTATCTCCTCATTTCCACTGGTTTCTGCATCTGCTCCGATGACTAGGGTAACTCATTCCTTGTCTTCCACACAGCAAGGGAAGTGAGCTGCGTGGTTTGCAAGGAAAAGCTGTTCACTCTGACTCTTCTCTTTCACAGGAACTCTGTATCCCGGAGTCCAAAAAGACGTCATGGATTTAGCCAATCGATTTATTTAGGAACAAAACCCCTGAACCTGATAATTACTGAAATGTCTCATGTACGCAAGTCTGGACCTCTGTACTTTGCTTAGTGCCCTTAACTATCTGATGCAGGCAGTGTTGGTGCATCGCCATGCGTGATACATCATATATGATGTGTGTGCATAGTAATGTGTTGGATGCATTAGATTTTAAATATAACTACAGGTTTTTCTCCAAAGGCCTCTGCAACCTCAAGCTCTGTTGCTGCAGCTGGATCCACACGGGCCAACATTTGTGTTTGCACCAAGCCCCTTTAGGAGCCCACCTGCCTGGATCTGATTTCGGCCTTGGAGCTGTCATTTCCTGCCATCACATGAGGTAGTTAGTGCATGCTAACTAACTAAAATCCAGATCAGTTAGACTTAGTGTTGCTGTTTAGCAATGCCCAATTCTGGCAATATATTCAGTGCTTGGAATTGATGATACACTTAGGAAATAAAAAGCAGGGGTCAAATATTCTTTGCAATGTTCTGCAATGTCTGTACACTGTGACTAAAACATTGTATTCTAGCCAGAAATGAAAAAAAACTGACAGAAAAGCCAGAGGATGAAGTAAGGAGAAAATCAAACTTTTTTGGAGATTTGGAGTCTGTGAAAATCAAGGTAAAAAAGAAAGTGCCAGCTAATGTGCAGCAGCATTAAATTCTCCTTACATAATGTAGGATATATGTTCTTATTTCTTTATCATGACACATATTAACAAGATATAAAGAATATCACTGTTGGCTTAAGGATGGCCGGAGTGTATTTAATTGAAACAGGTCATGACAAAGGAGGTGTGTGGCAGCAGGTTTAAGTCTGTGATCTGCGCAGTTCGCTCCGTGGCATTAACTCCTCCGTTTTGGTGGCATTGCACTGGTGGGTCAGGCCATGGGAAGGAAGATATGCATATTTTTTAAATTTTTTGAGTACAGTAACATATGTCTTTCACTTGCAATATGATGTGTTTGTATGTCTGTTAATACAATTTCATCTCCTTGTGGGTGCAGTTTCAGTTCATCTATCCACAGCACATTTCTGCCCTAGTTTAAAGGCTGAGGTAACATAGGCTTGCTAAGTGCCTGGGACTCGTTTACAGGCAGTTTTAGCCAAACTTTGCAGCATGCTGTAAGACATGGCCCTCCTGAATATCTTTTGAAATCTTATGGGAGTAAAAGCTGTTCAAAACCTCAGACCAGATGCTTTGGTAGGATCCAGCCTTCAGCTTGCAAATTACTCCAGGCAAGGATCTCCTTCCTGTTTGGCAACTTCCTAGAACACTTTTGCAGCCGGATACATAAACTGTTTATTATATTGAGGAGGAGATACTCATCTGGGGTGATTTACCATTGCTTACTTCCATCCTCTGAGAATCCAGCACCATATGGAAGTCAGAGGTTATCCATGTCCTGCAAAAGGCACCCATGATGGAAAGATTTTGCTGTAAAACCTGTGTTCTTACTCTCCTTTGCTGTGACCAAGAATTTCACATTCTCATATGTCATGCTATACCAACTAACCTAAGGTCTGCTCACACAGTGAATATAGCAATATTTTGCTGTTAAAATGAGTGGCACTTCAGAACCTGCCACCTTGGGGGCTTTGAGGTGTGTCTTTTGTGCTGGGGAGCAGTATAAAAATGCCCAGTTAACAAGCTTGCTATTCCCTTTGCCCAGCAGTGCAAAATGATTGCTTAGCCACTATTAGATCAGTGGAGAAAAAGAATCCCACAACAAAACAATAATTAGGAGCAAAACCTCTGCTCTTCACTGACCTACATGTAGAAGAGCACTTGAAAAGCCATTACAGAAAATGTATGCTTATTCCCTAGCAGAGCTGAATCCTTCACTTCTCAATTCTTCTCATATCTTTGGGTTGGCAGAAGAAAAAAATCCAGTGTTTTGGAACACTGCTGGCAGATAAAAAATCAGTGTCAGTACTTTCTTGACAGGCTTTTCCTACTTAGCTATGCTCATTTTTAATGGGGGATTAGAAGCAAGTATGACAAATATTTTTCTTCCGATGTACAAACAGGTCTGCGAGCTAAGGCTGTGAATCCTGCCGTATGAAAAGAGTGACAGCAAGATGGCAAGAGAGCTGACATCATGTGCTGAAAGAGCAGTGACAGCAAGGCTGACAGAGAAGCTTAACTGGACAGTCAAGTGTGAAGAAGGTGCAGCTGGACAGGTGTCTGTAGATGACAAGATGGGAGAAAAAAGTGCCAAGAACTACTAACTGTCTGAACAGGGTATGCATTTCATTAATTCATATCTTTATCTACATTTTTATTTCTTGCCATCTAGCCCTGGAGAACCATGCATTATCTCTGGATTGCAGTGAGGAAACTGTTCTTGCTTTTACTTTGCCTTTGCCTCAGTCTTGCAGTCACACTCCCTTAACACTTGTTGTGAAATCTAGATTCTAATAAAGTCAAAGGGAATTTTGCCATCAAGTTTAGTGTGGCCAGGATTTTACGGCAGTGTCAGGATGTTTTACTTGCGGAGACCAACGTTAAATTTGACAAGAGGGGAACTTTTCCCACGTTTCCCCCCACTCTTCTTTCCAAAAGAAAGATGTAAGCTGCTCTTGAAAGACAGTTAATGGTACTTAGGCAGATCCGTGCAAACAGTGGGAACTTGGAGGAAGAACACTCATTCTGCAAGGTATAGGCTAAACACAGCCTGCAAACTCAATTTATCCAGCTTGTAACCTACTCCCAGGAGTAGCTGCAGGAGCAGCTTGGAAATGAATTACATAGCAAATTCACAGTTTCTGGGAAACATGGTGCTAGTTTGCATGCCAGTCCAATAGACAACTCCATGAATACTCTAGCTTGGGCTATGTGAGTCATAAATGCTGGGATAGAAGGCTCTCACTGTCTCTTAAAAGGAGGTATTTGCCCAGACAGCCAGAAAAAAATTGGGAACCACTGATTTAGATCACGGTAAAATTTTCTTTTGAGATTCTTGTCAGTGCTTCCACCATTCAACCAGGAAGAAGTTGGGCTGCCAAATGAATTGAGGTTGAAACCTGTTTCTGAGCGTATCTCTGGGTTCAGTAGCACATGAATGTAACAGATGAAGCTTTGAATCTTTTGAAGTCTATACGAAAACTACCCTTCACTTTGATGAGGTCTGAATTTCATCTTTTTCCCATCACCTTCTTCTTCCCCCTTCACTTAATTCACCTCATAAAACAAAAACTGAGGCCCATGTGTGTTTTTGTATAGCTGTCTAGATTCCTTTGAGCCATGCACTAGCATACAGGCTCCATTTGTATGTACAACAGCCAGCTATACATATGCAATTACACTAACTGTGCATGAGAAGATCCTCTACAACCTTAGGCTTCAACTTATGAAAATCTGATTCTGGAAGCTTTATGGTTCCAGACTCTTTTAGGGAGAGTCAGGGAGCCAAGGGATGTGTCTGTCTGCTACATTTTGCAATGAGCTTTTTACTTGGGAATAAAACCTGCAAGATGCTGAGTGCTGCTGTTTGCTTTAACAAGAGTCCCTTTGAAAGCGTGGTAAAGTGGGATCCAATTTTGTGAGAATCCGATAATGAGAATCATGAGGAAAAGACAAGGCCTTAATTGACTCTGTCTTTAAGTTTTCTGGAGTCCTTTGTATGGGTTTTCTAGTGCGTAGAGGGGCTTAACGCACATATTTCTTCCTCCTGGAGTCAGGGGGCGAACGGGTCCTGCTGTTGTCAGCTGCGCAAGGAGCGCAGACATCACGCGTTTCATCCTCAGAAGTTCTGCAGTTACTTGGCTTCAGACACATGGAAGTTTTACCTGAGTAATGACAGGAAGATAAGGCTCATTAGCTAATTAATTCTCACAACGCCCAGGTCACACCCCTTCCGTAGCCCGTTGGGCACAGGTGTGTTGGACATGCGGATGTGCACAAGCATGCCCTTCGTAGAGCAGCATCTCCCCTTTGTGCAGTGGCTGCTGTGCCCGAGCACGTGTTGTGCCGCTAAGTGAGGATGGTTTGAAGGTACTTTTTTGTTACACAATTTAGCCGCCATGCCCTGGGATATCTTACCTCTCATCTTGGTGAAATTCCCTACCTGTGTCTGCCTTGGTGTTCCAGATGCTAGAAGTTAATTATCGTGCCAGCAATCTGACACCTGTGTTACCTCACAGCTGTATTTGTGATGCGTAAAAAGGTGCTTTTAGCACGGAATGTGCGATCATTAAGTTTCAAAAAACATTTAATTGGGGGGGAAAATTGGAACAGGAAAGGACAAAGCTCCCCTTGCAGGTTTGAAGCCCACAAAAAGCAATGCTCTATGCTCCCTCTGCTGGCACCAGGGCAGCCAGTCCTTCCTCTCCGGGATGGATTAGCACACTAAGGCACCCACACTATTTCAGCATGAATAAACTCATACATTTCATGGCATTTCTTTTGTGAGGTGTAATAAATAATGAACCATTTAAGATTTTTTTTTTCCTCATTCTGTTTTTCAGAAACAAGGGTTTGAGAAAGAAACAGAAAGCATAGCTAGGCTGCACGGTTCTGCATTTATACTTATATCTAGCCTGAATGCACTGCTTCTTGTTACAGGGCTAAAGACATATTTAGGGTTGTCATTCGTAGGGAACAGAGCAATAGCACTATATTATTCTTATTTTCAAGCTGGGTATTTTTTTCATGAGAATCATACCTAAGCTGAGTGTTGCTATTTTATGACTTCTGCTTTTCATTCTAGCTGTTTTGGAAGTTCTTTTGTTATTAATATAGGTAACCTATTTATTTAGATAGTTCACTAAATATTAAATAAGGTTTTGCTTTTCCTTTAACAAATGGTAATACATGGTAATGTTTTCCTTTAGTGAATGACCATTGGCACTGGTTTAATGAGCTGCAGTTTATCACAGGTAATTTATTTTTTTTTAACTATTGTGACTTTTAAAATCTCTCATTTGTGAAACTATATTTATCTAATTTCACGTGTCAAATTGAAGAGAAGAATTATTTTCCAATTAATTTTTTATGCAATACTTTTTGATTATTCTGATGAAAAAAATAATGCCAACACACTAATATTTTATTTATTACTTCTCTTATCTGGGTATACTTTTGTTTGCAGTGGAAGCATTGGTGTAAGTGAACAAGAACTATGGTTTTTTCTAACTTCAGTTAAGAAACAGTGCAAAACCTTTGAGTGGAATGACTGAACCATCACTGGTCAGGTACCTCTTGAGGAAGAAGTACAAAACTCCCCTTGAGGAGTGGAGCAGAAGTGAGAGACATGCAGACATTGGCTCTATAGTGATTCTTCTGTGCTGTCCTCGCTGGAGGGAAGTGATGAAGGTGCTGCCCATCAACTGCAGTCCATTGTTCCTATTTTCTGCCTCTTTTTTATCCACTTTGCTTCCTGCAAAGAAGGATAAAGCTGGGAGAAGAGCTGAATTGTCAGAGGGCAGATCTATTAACAGCTTTGCTTCAGAAGAAAAAAAATTAAAGTACGGGTTACTTTGGTGTAATATAGAGGCTTTGGTGTAGTGCAGATGGGGAAAGCACATCTTGTGTGACAGACGTGGCTGAAGCCAACCTCAAGGCTGGCCAAGGTCAAAATACCACTGTACATATGCAGTACAAATCAAGTAACTCTTGGACAAACTGAGGACACTCTCAGCTTCAAACAACATTCTCAGCTACAGTCGCAGAATACTATGACTGATTTTGAAGGTTTGACTTACTCTTCTCTCTCCAAAATCAATGACAGTGTTTCATGCTATGACCAAACAAATTTCTTGAAACAGAATCTTTATTTAGTACAGAGACACTTCAAAGAAAACACATTTGAAACCAGTTAAGAAATATATGCATATCTAGCTTTTCCCTCCGGCTTATCTTTCCTTAGATCTGAAGGGCCTAACAAATTTCACTGCTTTTCACAAACTCTTTCTCTTTCTCTTTTCTCTTTCTCTTTCTTTTTCTCTTTCCTCTTTCTCTTTCTATTTCCATGTTTCCTTAACAGCTTCTGCTAAGTAACTACAGCAGAATAGGAAATGTTTTTCCTGTTCTACAGTGGGACACGACATTTAAACTTTTTACACAATTCACACAAAATACCCTTCCCTCTTCCCAAAGATTACTGCTGAATAAATAAAAACAAATAAGATTTTTCTCTCAAAAGAATATGTAGTCATTTATACCAAGCAAAATATTTTCAATAGGCAAGCATATAGTGCTGAGATTCTTTAAAATGCTGTTCCGGTAGCTCGTGTTGAATGAGCCCTGGTATTGCTCTGGCAGCTTCCCCATTGCCTCCTGCTCACGGGATTAGCTAGGACCCAGAAGGACTGAAGGGAAGAACTTCGTGTCAGCTAAGCAGAGGAAGCCAAGGGAAGAGAATGTGGGTGGAAGACCTTTTTTGAAGGTGAGTAGTTAAACAAAAAATGGTAAAATGAAGAAAAGTGCGGTCTCAACTCAGCTTGAGGCTGGTAGATTGCATAACCTAAAGCAAAACCTCACAGTATGAGCTTCTATTTAATTTGGAGGAGGCAGGCTGATGGAGAATTCTGAACTGGGGTGGCATGAAAGTTTCTCTGAATTTTACCCAAATAATGGACCAAAACCCACAATTTCCTTAGTAACCACAGTTTTAAAGGAATGTGATTGAGGGCCCTGTTCTGAATGCAAAAAGCAAAGGGAAAAACTGTGTGAGAGTTCTCTGTTGATAAACCCTATTGTGCAGTCTTGGAGCAGACTGTAGTTCAGCTTCTGATATAATGAGCTGGGATATGATAACTGTTCATGATGGTGGTTCGAGTTGAGTGAAGTGAGTGGGTATTTGTACTTTACTTTCCCATGTACTAGGACACTGTTGGTCTCTCTGGGGAAGAAGCAGCTGATGTTTATTTCTCTTATTTTAATGCAAGTGTTTTTTGTTTAAAGCTGAGAGAATTCCTTGTCAATAATTTGATCAGAAATGTTACAGTCCCACAAAAGATTTTCTGATAGGAAAAAGCTCCTTCCCCATTTCTGTCTAGCTTTAACAATATGACCCATGATTATATTTTCTCTCCCTTGTCCAGCTGTGAAGGGGAACAATAGAGCAGCTTTAGTGGGTGCCTGACATCCAGCCAGGGTCAACCCATTGCATATGGTAATTTCATTTCATTGACCAAATTGCAAACATAACTCCCAAAATCATTATTCCCCATAATTTTATTTAGCAGCCTGACCAGTTATGCAACTGCCACAGGTACCGTTCTGCTGGATCAAATGTCAGTAAGGTTTGTGGCAGCTTTTGGAAAGAAAAATGATCATATGCTGGTTTCAAAGTCAGATAGTATTACATCTCACAAAATTACACCAAAAAAAAAATTCTCTTTATACGTGCACAATCGGAAGGCAAATCTTCCTCTGCTGGTAACTGGATTTTGGAGTCATTCTGCAGTTTGCTGTAGCTGCTCAAGTATAACCTCAAATAAAATGTTTTGCATTCATTTAGCCCAGAGGGTCATGAAAATGGATTTTATGGACAATACATTATTTTGTTATGATACTTAATTTAGCATTATTTTTGTTTGCTCATTAGTAGCACCCACTTCATGGGTAATTTAGAACAAAGCTGTCCAACTGACAGCCTGAGGGATATTGTGGCCTGTAAGCCAGTTCTAGTCCTCAGGACAACTACAACATCAGATAAGAATTATTTTCCCTGAGAAAACATCTGTGATATGGCCCATCCCACAGTAGTCAGGAAGTTGTGTAGCATGAAGGTGAATTAGTGTTGGGAGTCTGAACAGCTCACGTAATATGCATCGGATGTGCACGGTGGGAAAAATAACGGGTTTATCATGGGTAGAATGGACAAAGGATGATTCTAATCCTACTGAAAATTGCCCCCTAGCTACTCCTATGAGAACCCCTGTACAAACATTTAATCAAGTACTGGGTTCACACAGTGGTATGCCCAAAAACAAGATTTGAATGCTTGCACACATAAGAAGGATATCACTGCTGTGCTAAGGCAGATGGACTGTGACAGCACATTCTCCTTTTCAAGAACAAGCCTAAGGTGAGTGATGATGAAGGAATTAGAGAAAGGCTAACAGGTTAAATGAATATTTAGAATTATGCATACTGCAAAGAATTTGTATATCTTCTTGTCTTTTTCTTTTTCTCCAATTTCTACACTGGAAAGGTGGAATTTATCCTCGGAAACTTATGGTTATTGTTAATGTCGTGTGGTTAATGGACAGAAGCAGGTACTTTTAGAGCGTTTCAGATGGCTGCTACAGGTTAGGATGAGAGAAGTCATGCAAGTGCTCTCCAGTATCTATAAAAGAAACCAGGATGACTAATTTGGAAGTAGATGTCTTTAAGTACTGTGATGGCTTTGTCACAGAGCTCTTTATTTGGTCAGGTGTAGATCATTGTAATTTAACTCCTCTCTCTAAGTTTCTTTGTAGCCTTGTATTGGGAAAGCGCTGCTGATAAACTGGTGTTTCATATAAACAATACAAACATGCTGTATGTATGCAATATGTATGTATAAGACAGAAAAGACGAAAGGTATTTCTCTTAGTTCTGTGCCAGAGACACATACTGGAGCAATTAATATAATCTAGGATAATATTAGAGGGAATAATAACGCAACTGTGGCCATAAACCTCTTCTTTTCATCTGCAAATGGAGAAACTGATTATTCCTTTGGATACATTTGCTAGATTTAACCTCTGTTCTGTAGGGAGGTTTATCCTTTCTGTATGAGAAACAATATTGACTTGTGTTGCACTGTGCTGGCTGCTGGATCAGCTGTCACCAGATAACAATGTATAATTGCATACTGCCTACATGACAACATCCTGTCGCCTCCTCTCCAAGAATAACTTCATTGCAGAGCACATTGTTCTGCAGGGTCACTGCCAGTGAAGTCATGTGCTGCAGACCTCCAAGAAGAGGAACAGTTACACGGGCCCAAAAATCCACATTTAAAATTAAAAAAAAAAAAAAAACAAAAGAAAAGAAAGAAGGAAAAAAGCTCTCCCTAACCCCTCCTTGCCCCCCAAACCCAACCAAAAATACTCAAACCAACAAAGCCCAACAAAAGAGCCCCAGTGGTGAAATTTGCAAGGACCAAAAATTAAGCCTACTAAAGTAAAGGAACTCTCTTATCTTGACACCCTTAACACTCCCTTTACACTACAACTATGATTGCATACTTTTTTTTTCTTTGGGGCCTCTGACACATTTAATGCACAGCATAGATTATGTTCTTTGATTTTCTTCTTGCTTGACGTTTCCTAGGTGTTATTTCATACTGCTGATTGTTAATTGTTTGCAAATGTATTGTAGTTTCGACATTCTTGTCCTCATGTTCTCTCTATCCCTTGTTGACATTGGTGGCAGTTGTAGGTGTCACAGCTGTAGGGGTTACGGTCTTCCCTGACTGTAAAGAAATTCAGTAGATATTTATGAGTGGGAAGACACTATAACTCATTTTTCTTTAGAGTCTTTTAAGTGGTCTTTCCTCTCACCCACAGTGCTGTAACACTGAGATAGTTACTGCCTTAAATATTCTTTTAGAGTTGCTGTAGCTACAAGAATAAAGAGCAAAGAAACAAAAGGGCATTTTCTGTGTATTAGGAAAGAAGTGAATGTTCTATTTATAACGGAAAGCACGGATATAAAAGTATATCTATTTTCTCATAGTGGTAGTTCATTTTCATTTTCCTCTATGTTTTTCATGGGCTCACATTGCTAATGAAGTATACAATTGCCACAGTAGTATTTTATAAACGTCGGCACATAGAGGTGGACTTTCATCCTTTTTCTGAGTCCATAGTGAAATGTTTAATTTTAGATTACTGGTTACTAGTGAACAGTGCTCATCATGCAGGTGCTACCTTAGTTGCAAGGTGAATGCTATATGGATTATATCATAAAATATCTTTAAAAATAGTCTTTTCCTTAAGAAACAGAATTTTATAACACTCAGATTTTTTTAACAGTTATAGTGCTGAGTAACGCAGTGTTCTAATAAGTTCATTTCAAATTGAGCAGAATGCATGAAATTAAAATTGGTAATTTTAGACTGGGTTTCCAAAAATTTGATGATACCAGTTTTTCTGTCAGATCTGCTGGCAAATGGATTATGCTGTCCTTTTCATTAGAAGAGAATGATTGCCAGGAAGATAAAGCTGTCTGGTGTGGCATAAGAAAAAAACATGGCACACACACATGCATACAATACAGCCTCAGTCAACCTGAGAAACAGATCTCCTGCACATTTCTTCCTGCAGCTCGTGGCCAATAGGTTTGCTCCATTTTGGAGATGACAGGGCCCACTGTGGTGACAGTATGTTGGCAGCTGTTATATCTTCCAATAAAAGTGCACCACTTTTTCATTTATATTGATAGCTCCCTCGTGTTCCCAGCACTGTACCATTAAAGGTGTTAAACCATATATTTTCTTCTTACTACAAAATACTTCTCAAAATGCACTCTTTTGATAAGGTCACATCACTGTAACACATATAGTCTAAAACTTCTGAAAGCAATTAGGATTATGTTGTCCCATTTCATCCCCTTTGATTGAAGAGATTAGACAGTGACAATACCTCCCAGGTCTTTTATTTTCTCACCTTGCCAATATCAGCTTTTTCTACCAATGTTTCTATTTTTTTCTGTTGGCTTAACCAGTCAACATTAAGCATTTCTAGCAAGATATTTATTTCACTTATATTTCAGAGGTTATTAAAACTCAATATTGCTTGTTTCCCTAATGGTGGGCTTAACATTCATCTTTGTTAATATTGTCCTTTTTCTTAATTTTACTCTCTTAAACAGGCCTACATCATTCTATGCACTTTTCTGGTGAAATCTTAGTCATAGTGAAGTTCATGGGAAATTTGGCATCAACATCAAAGAGGATAGGACCTCACACTTGCATTTATCAAAGTGTACTTGTATTTTTCAGTGTGAGGAAGTCTTATATTCAGTGCTTACCGTGGAGCTTTGAGAGAGCAGGATTAGAGTAGCACTCAGCACGTGTTACAATATCAGACCAAAAAGGTACACTGTCCAGACCTAATACAAATACTCCTATCATAAAGATGATATGCTGTTTTTGCCATTCACAAAAACCAGAGCTAAAAAAATTGTCATCAGAATTTTTGAATTTTCTTTTATTTTGGAATCAACTTCGCAAATCACATGCATGCATTAATTAATCCTTCTAGATTTCCTAACATTAAGAAAGCAAGGGTGGGATTTGTCTCATATGACTTGTAGCATGCACAAGTTAGATGCCTAAATCTAAATTAGGCTGCTTTTTATACCCCCAGGAGAAAAGTAAGTATCTCTGGATGTGTCTGATGTTATTCCAGAAGCCAACATTGTTATGCAGAGTTTATGTCATGGTTTAACCCCAGCTGGCATCTAAGCCACACAGAGCAACTCACACACACACCATTCATGTGCTGAGATAAAGACAGTTAAATAGGAAAAGTGGAAGTTGCACACACAAGCAAAGCAAACCAAAGAATTCATTCACCACTTCCCATGGGCAGGCAGGCATTCAACCTTCTCCAGGAAAACAGGACTCCATCATGTGTAACAGTGACTTGGTGTTGTGGTTTAACCTCAGCCAGAAACCAATTACCAGGCAGCTGCTCTGTCACTCACCCACCGTTGGGTCAGCAAGAGAATTGGAAGGGTAAAAGATAGTAAAATTGTTGATTGAGATAAAGACAGTTTAACAGGTAAAACAAAAGCCATGTATTCAAGCAAAACAAAACAAGGAATTCATTCACTGCTTCCCATGGACAGGCAGGTGTTCAGCCATCTCCAGGAGAGCAGGGCCCCATCACACATAACAGTGACTTGGGAAGGCAAACACCACCACTCCAAACATCCCCCCTTCCTCCTTCTTACTCCCCTCACTTTATTCACTGAACATGATGCCATAGGGTCTGGAATATCCCTTTGGTCAGTTGGGATCACCTGTCCTGGCTGTGTCTCCTCCCAACCTCCCATACACCCCCAACTTTCTTCCCAGTGTGACAGTATAAAAATCAGAAAAGGCCTTGGCTCTGTGTAAGCCCTGCTCAGCAATAAGAAAAACGTCTCTATATCATCAATCCTGTGTTCAGCACAAATTCAAAACACAGCCCCATACAGCCACTGGGGAGAAAATTAACTCTACCCCAGCCAAAACCAGCACACATGGGAAGACAAAAGCCATCACTCTGAACATCCTCTTTTTCTTTCTCCTTACCCTAGCTTTTTATGATGATCATGACAACATATGCTATGGGATATCCCTGTGATCAGTTGGGGTCAGCTGTCCTGGCTGTGTCCCCTGTCAGCTCCTTGTACACCCCCAGACTATTTGCTGGTGGGGTGGTGTTAGTAGCAGGACAGGTCTTGAGTTTGTGTAAGCCCTGCTCAGCAATGATGAAAACATATCTGTGTTATTAACATTATTTACAGCACAAATTCAAAACACAGCCCCATACCAGCTACTGTGAAAAAAACCCAAAACAAAACCAAAAACTCTATGCCAGCCAAAATCAGGACAGGTAATTTCCTGTTTTTCTTTGTCTGTCATGAAAAACCTAGAGGGACTGGCTCAAAGGTATTGGTGCCTTTATTGCTCAAGATAGATCCTGTGAACCACACCCTAAATTTCCGACATTCTATGCCAAAGATAGGTTTTTTGATTACTCTTGATTCTTGAGTGCTTCAAAAGTACATTATATGTCTCAAAGTGGTCCTTTTCTGGACCCTTTCCAAACAGTTGAGGATGATTTTGGAGGGGTTGGCTCTAAATTGCTTGTAATTTTTTAAATGCTAATGAGGATACGCAGTTCAGGTTTTATTTTTTTATATTTTTATATTTTTTATATTATTATATTTTTTGTCTTGTTTTATTTTCCACTTTAAATTTCATTTTCTTTCCTTTTTCTTTCACTGGTAGAGTCTCTTTTTATCTTTGTACTTCTTTTTCCCCTTTGGTAACTATACCAATAATCCTGTTATTCTCCTTTTCCCTTTTTGGCTTATTCAGATTTAAGACTCCTTGGATTCCTTTCCTGCCACTCCTTCCTGTATATGTACTTTGAACTCTGAATAGCCCTTGTGAAGACACTCTGACCATTGCTTTGCCTTATATCTGCTTTTTTTCCCCCACAGATGAGTTTCATTCCTTTTGCATTTTCCCCAAAAGTCTCCAATGTTTTTTCATAAAGATAAGCTTTAAGTGTTTCTTGTTATCCCATATTCAATATTTTATGTTCTCTAAAATGTTCCTGAAAGTGGAGTTGATTCCCTTATACCTTTTTTTCTCTCTGAATTGTTTGCTTCCTGTATTGGATTCAAGTGCTCTGATTTCATAGTTTCAGTGCCCCACTTCCCAATAGCTGAAACTTTGACCCAACTCTTCATCTTTAGTTTTTGGAATTCACTATATGTGTTTGCATCTGTATGCACTATCTAGAGACTTCATCAACTAAAATGCATTCAGAGGTTTGTGCCTTCCCTGGCTCTGTTCCAGGGTTCTGGCCTAAGGGATATACATGAAATTATTGCTATAGGGGTTTTTTGTTCTATTTTTTTGGGGTTTTTTTAATTTAATTTCTCGTATGCTTACCTAAGATTTTTACCATTTTACTGTTGTCACTGTCAAAATGATAAAATATGTGCTTTGAAAGCCTTATATAATATATTTTACACCTATTGATTTTCTCCACTGTGCCTTTCCCATGCATACTGCATCCTGTCTTTTCAACACAAGGGAATTATCCCACTAAGTTTCAGTTAGTCTTTCCAGATCGTAATCTCCTTTATTTAGTACAGCACCTTCCAGTTGTTGCTTGTTTCCACACACATTTGCGTCAGGCATTATGTTCTTGTTATCCTTCATCTTTTGCTTCAGAACAATTTTAGTTTCTCGCCTAATTTGTATGTTGGAAGTACAAGCCGGATTATTCAAATTAAGTGAAAGCTTTCCCTTTCCCTCCTTCTCCTGAAGGTTTGCAGCCTGTCTAACAGGCCCTGCCAGTTCTGAGCCAAAGAGGCTGGCAACCTGTCTGCATAAGGGGAGACAGTGTAATCCAAACAGTTGGCTGCGGTGGCAGGAGGCATTCCAGCATTCTGTGCATTCAACCCCCTCCAACCTACCCCATCGGATCTTCCCTTGGTTGGCTTCCAGCATATGCATTTTACTTTCTTCACCCGTGCTTGACATTGGGAAGTCTTCTGCAAGCTCCTTATCTGCACAGTTCCAACCAATTTTCTTTTCCTTACTGTCTGAAAAAGCAGTGTCTTGTATATTATATCAATATACTTTATTGGTGCCATTTGTTTTTTTAGGGACTGTGATGATTAGAACTTCTGGAGCATTACTCAATAAATCTACCAACACCTTTGTTATGACAGTCCTTTTCATCCTGGCTCTCTATCATGTTTTGCTTTTGTAATATTTTGAACTACTTTCCTTGTATGCAAATTAATCAGTTAGGACTGCTTACCCTTTCTGTCTTTCTGACAGGTCTCTTTCAGTGCTTGCGCTGTGGTCATACGTGGTTGGAGCTCTTCATATTGAAAGAATAACACACCTGTTGCAGGTGTTAGCACTGTTTCCACACATATTTTCCATCTGCTTTTCCTGTGGGCTTTTTTAGGATTCTGCCTTGGCACAAAGCTTTGCTTTTCTCCTCTTCTATATGTGGGGTCTGAATTGCCTCTTCCTTTTTTTTTTTTTTTTTGGTAATTTCTTCTCTTGGTCTTTGTCCAGTCCCTGTTTCAATCTGTCTTTCCCATTTGCACTTCATTTGGCTGTTCCCTTATCATTCATAGAATATATCTATTCCCCACTGGCTTTGTCCATGGAAAGGTCATGGACGTAGTTTTGAGCAGCTGTTTCTTCCTGTTCTTGAAGCTGGTTTGCAATGTCACAGCCCTTTGCTGCACCCATCCTGTAGCTGATTCCTGACACTGTCCAGTTTTCTGCCTTGGTTTGCCATGTGCTACCATCTGCCTGAGGTGATCCTAGCTACCACAATAGGACTGAAAACATGAGAGGGGGAAAACTGGGAGAAAACTAGATCTGCATTTTCCTGAGGATGCAGCACAGTGGGAGACCCATCTTCCTGCTGCAGCTGTCTGGGAGGCTGGTCACAGCTTTCTCTTAGCTTGGGCAGATTTTGCTGCCAAATGCTGAGAGATTTGTTATAGCCATGGGTGATCAAAGTAAAGGAAAAGATAAAGATCCTTTAGCTACGTGTGTATAATCCATAAAACAGTCATCAAAATACTTTGCTTTCAATAATTTTTTCTGAACAGGAAACACAGTCTTGTGAAAGAGGTACAGCCAATTGGTTTGAGGACAGAACAACCCATGCAATGTCATAGCTACAGAATCATAGGATGGCTTGAGTTGGAAGGGACCTTTAGAGGTCATTTATTCCAACCCCCCTGCAATGAGCATGGTTTCCCCCTGCACCTGTGAAGAAACAGTAGGTTTTCTTGGGTCAGTAAATGAAAAAGTAAGGAAACAACACCAGGCACTGTTATTCCAGATCCAGCAGGTTCTTTCTCCATATCATGCCCTGAGACATACCTCAACTGCTTTGTACCCCTGGAAGTATTCAGGGGAGAGGGAAGAGCTGCTGCCTGCCTCCCTCTGGAACAGGACTGTCATCCTTCTTGTACCCATGTATAAATTACCTAGCTTAGGTAATATTCTCCATATGGCCATACTACTGCCAGATATAACAGAGAATGGTGGAAATATAAGGAGCTTCTCTCTGGTTCAAGGCTAGTTAGGCTTGCTGCAAGATTTATAGGAAGAAGGTTTGGTCAGGTGTACCAGGTCCCTGGTGTAGCTCCGTACATAGGTGGGTTATGGGGCCATCCATAGAAAGTGCATATAAGTCACAGAGGCTCTGAATACTGCATTTCACCCTCCAGATTCTCTGATGTGAATTTGCTGGCAGTGACTCCCTTCAGGCATGCATTCTTCACCAGAAGTCAAGATGTGGGTTAAAAGCACTTTGTTTAAAGGAGATCAGAGCCCATTTTCGTGCAAAGCAGGTTCCCTAAGGAGACAAAGGTGTTCAGCCTTGTTCTCTGTGTAGGGTGTTAATCAGAATACAATTTTCTAAAAGCACTATTTAATATTGCTATCTTGTATTGTTGACTTCTGTTGATACTCTGCTCTGTGGATGATTTGCCTTTTTATTGCGTCATATTTTTTTCCTCATCTTATGAAATGGCTATGTATATGTTACAGGCCTCTCTAAGATCAGGTGGCTGAGTAAGAGTTACAAAAAAAATATTGCAAACATTTTAGAAGAGATTTTTGTCATTTTGTCAAAACGAGCCACAATCAAACATATTTATATTAGGTGAAAAATAACATTAAAATTGGGGAGGGGGCAATTTTGTAGTCTGCTAGTAATTTTACATTCTCAAGAAGCAGACTAAGTTTTGTTCAAAACAACTCAATCTCTACTCTTCTCACTAATGTACGTGGTGTGTTTGATATTGCATTTCATTATGTAAACTTTGCTTTAATGCTTCTCATTACTTCTGCTCAAGTAACCCTGAATAAATGTAGTATCTGGCACAAGATGCTATTCCTACGACATTGTTTCAAAACTAGTGCCTTTGTGCTGCACAAGATGGAGCTCTCAGTGACATGGCAGAGCCTCCACTTTAAATCTTCAATTTAGGAAAGCTGTTCCATCTAACAAAAGCCCAACATCCTACATGAACTTCTGGATCCCTACCCCAGGGCATCAAGCCAGCAATGCAAGATTAAGACCCAGTAATGAAAAGATCTTGAACTGAACAGGAATGAGAAAGTTTTGGTTTGGGGACTATTTATGGAGAGCATTAGGAAAAGGTCTTTAGTCCTGTCTGTTGCCAATCCAAAATCATTGTAAAAATATTTTCTTTATTTTGCTGGGATGGGCAACCAGAGAAGCAGGAGAGAAGGAAGGAAATGAGAGACTGTCTAATTATGCTTCTATAAATGTCCTCCAATACCTTGTTAATGTGATTGGGGGAACTTTTTCGAAACTGAAGTAGACAAATGTGGTGCTTCTCATCCAGTCAAAGTGGGAAACTTGCATGCACCAGGCTTGGCTAGAAGCCTCCAAAAAAACTTGACTTTCAGTGCATAGCCACACTGCAGCATTTGCAGTGTCAACAGTGGCCAACAGAAATGACAGCTGAAGCTGTCTATAACATAGCACTGTCTTCTGGGCTCTAAAACCTCAAAGAAATCCTTCCTTTGACTGTATTGTATCTATCCTAGTGATGATATGATATTGTAACCACTTCCCACCATTAGCAATATTTAGGTAGACAGCACAAATTGTCATTGTATACTAAATAAAAGAAGGGAGGGAAGAGAAGTAGAGTTTTGGATACTTTATATTAGGAACTGCCTAATTTTTGGCTCAGCCCCAGGCTGTGGGAGGATCTCTCCAAACAACTGTTTCTGAGTCAGTATGTGGCAGAGTTCTGGGTCTAATTTGTTCCAGGGACCACCTCCAAAAACAGTCACGTTTTGTTTTGGTCTCTGGCCCTGTTTTATTTACCAGCATAGACATAGCCATTGGGTTTGGCTTGGCCTGTGCTATTATGAGGTTTTTCATGACAATTCTGTTTCTCAGTGACTTCACCTCATCAAATGTCAGCTTCAAAACTCAGCCTGTCCAAACCCCCACCTGCCCTATGTTATATTTCCTCTGTCCGGCACATCCAAAGTTCCAAATGTCTGTGATCTACTGTTTTATACAAATGATCATCTTTGTGGTTTGTGATTTATGTTCTTGTTTTGTTTTGTTGGGTTTGTGGGGATTTTATTATTACCTATGCTTGATTTTGTTTGTTGTTTTTGTCATTGTTTGAAAATTTGATCTGAACTCAACACAAAAATACCAACAGAGTTAAGCACCTTCTCATTCATCTTTTTCATGTCTGTGTGCTGGTGAGAATGACTTTTTCACTAGTGTGGCTTAGCCAGCACAAGTACGCGCAGCAGAAAAAGTTGAAAATATATTTCAATACCTTGCCTTATACTAATCTCTATTAGAAACACAATAACTAATATTTTCAACTTAAGATGTGGGAATTTACAGTATCCAATTGTTTTTAATCAAGCAAATTTGATTTGGAGGGAGACCATACATCTCAAACTCTAAGATGACGTCTTTTCTTTTAAGGAAAGTTGAAAAACATGTCTTTGATGGGTATAATTGTGCTTTATGAAGGCCTGGAAAGTGGCCTAGTGAGCTCTTGCAATCAATGGATTTACAATTAAAGGAATGAAAGTTATGCATTGGCATAAGAAAACTATGTATTGATGTGAGAAACATAAATATTGATGGGGGTCCATGTAATGGATAGAATGGTTTCCACAGTCCTTTAGGGAAGTGAAAAGTGCACATGGTAGCGCTACCTGTCCCCAGCAATTTCCTGTCTGTGTAGTCATTCATGAAGCTGGGAGATACAGTGGAAAGTTTTCACAAGTATTACCACCCTTAAAATGTTTTAGGAAAATGCCTTTCTTCAGAATTTTAGAATTTCTTTGTTTGAAATTACCCGTATTGTCCTTCAGAAAGGAAGGAATATTTGTCTACTACAGAATGCATAAGCTTACTGAGTCCATTCAAACTGGTCTTTGAACAGCATCTGTTTATTTTTGGTACCCTATGGCTTCACCTGTGGGACTTCAGTGTCCTGTAAGACACAGGTGAAGTAGGACTTCACCTGTGTCTTACAGTCATACTTAGTCTAGGGTTCAGCTGCTTTTTTGTGCAGTTCACCATTCCTTTTATTTTCTATTGACCTTTTCAAATGTTACGTTGTCTAACATGCATAGTTCATTTTCATTTTTGTATTTAGATGTTAATCAGGAATTAATTTGTACCTGTGATAGCAGAAAAAAAATTATACTGACACTTATCAGTATCTGCTGGACAGTAAATATTATGAAGAACATTTTGGAGCTGCAAATGCTCTTCGATAACAAGCATGCAGACCAATATTGACACACAATCCACCAAAGCTTTTTGAAGGTCATGGCAAATCTCTAGCTTTCTGTGCAAGTGGGAGGACTGGTCTATTCTTTTGTGGGAAAGAATTACACTTTGGTAAAATTAGCCATTATTTTGGTTTTGAGTCTCTTGATTTCGGAAAATATTTAGGGCATGTTGAGAAATAAGCCCTTTGTTTGACAAAGGTGCTACACAGTAAATCATATCCTTCAGGATTTTACACTTGAGAATTTTTTTTTAATCTGTATTTTGCTGAATTAATCTTCTGTGTCAAACAATTACCTACCTAAGAAGTATGTGGAGGGATGTGATAGGCTCAAGAGTATTTCATTGAAATATATAAGAAGATCTCAAAACCACAGCTCTGGGATCAATAATCGATAGAAATTTATGTATATCACACATTTTTATTCATGGTACCTCCAATCCCAGAATCAGTGTTTTTGCAAGCCATTAACCTTATAATGTAAGGCAAAGCCTCCAATTCAGTTGATATCACTAGATATTAATTGCTCTGAAAGTCTGAACTCTTTTCTACATGAAGTTTATATTTTAAAAAGGGATGGCATTGTGCAGTGTTGACAGCGCAGCATGAAAACTCCTGCTGAGCTTGTCTATACACGTTTTGCTATGGCTGAGCATAAAATTCTTTGCTATGCAACTGAATCAATATCAAAAGAGAATATGAATACATGTAGCAGAGAAATGAAGTGTTTTTGAAAGGACTTTCCTCTGAATGAAAGAAGAATAAAGCAAGATTGGCTAAGAATCAGCAAGTTGGTTATATTTTTTTCTACCTTGGGTGGCTCTGAGGTTTGACTGGGTGCCAGTTAACAAATTAGGTCATTGATATGTTACTTCTGCGTATGGAATAATTCTTGATGACTGTATGGTCTGTC
Organism: Oriolus oriolus; assembly: GCA_013400235.1. NCBI lineage: Eukaryota > Metazoa > Chordata > Aves > Passeriformes > Corvidae > Oriolus > Oriolus oriolus. Next base: position 220,045 of record VXBT01001758.1, on the reverse strand, counting down.
CACACATGTGAGACTAATCTTAATTTCCAGCATCCTTCTTTCTCATTTGGGGAAAGAATTTTTACTGTCAAAACAAAATCTACTGATGTAGATTTCACCCCCTCACCCCCGCACCCTCACCAAATAAGAACAAATGAAAAGGAAAGAGCTTGTCAGAAGTTATTTCATTTCAAACCACCTCTCATCAAAAAGAATAATAAATAAACCTGAAAAACGGCTCTCAATCCTCTTAGGCATGTTATGTTTCAGTTAGAGGAAAAGGACACAGTGTCATTTTCTGTGACAGGTAAGTAAAAACCTTTCTGTAAATTTAAAGAAGAGTTAACCACAATGTATTAAAGTAAATGTATATATATTATTATAAGTATATGCTTATTTCTTGAGGCTGGATTCTTTTGGAGTATGAAGAACTAAACACAAAGCAGCAACAAATTGCTACTGTTAGGGTCAGGTAGTGATTTAGAATCAGGTGGTGATTGACACATATTTTGCACAGGAAGACTTAGCAGGAACTCAGCTTCCTCCCCCTGCTTTTCAATTTTTAACATCTGTGAGTTTGCCAAATGGTGTGCACTGATGATGTCTACATTTGGTCCCCCTTCTGGATCGCCTCCTTTCTCGAGTGTTCCCAGCTTCTCATGTGTTCAGCAGATTTTCAGCCCCCACCACCGGCACCGCACAGCCCCATGCCTCTACATGGCCACCTGGCAGGGAGACAGGCTGTCTCCCATTTTCATCTCCCGCTCCTCCTCTCCCACCCGGCTTGACCAGCAAAAGAGGCAGAGCAGGAGAGGGAAGGGGAAGTGGTGGCTGGCAACGGTTCCTATAGGAAGGTCAATTAAAGGCTGAGAGCTGGGAAAGAGAGGATTAAAGAACTAACCAGGCTGTGGTGGTGTGTGGGGAGCAGGGAGCTGGGGTTGACTTGGAAAAGTACAAGAGAGGAGGGGGAAGAGAATTTGGCCACAGGGAGATTGGGTGTGTGGTAGGGAGGATGAACCACACGAAAGGGGACTTCGGAAGCATAGTGAAGGCAATATAATTGATGATAATAACTGATAATTTAAGGACAAGGAGACACAGGAATAGGAGAGCAGAGTAAGACAAGATATCAGGATTTTCCGTATCCTGCCATGTGAGACACAGTCCCTGCCACGCTACTCAAGAATTTCAATATAGTAATTCTTGTTTGAATGTCATGTAAGATGTTGATAAGTATGTTTTCTGTAAATTATGTTAGGTATGTCAAATGGGGAAAGAAGGTACCTTGCAATGGAAAAACTGAAATGAGGTGTACACTGTCATGTACATTATAGTTTGTAGAATGAGGTACAAATGCTGTATTTCCATATGCTCTCTTTTTTTTAAATTGTCCTTTCAAATATTTTTGCCATGTAAGTGTTGTCAGTTTTTGTACCATACCTTATCTTTTGCATGCACTCTCACAAGAACAACTGTTATGTCTATGCAGCCAAACAAAGGATTGCCAAAGAGAAAGCTGAAGAACTGAACCCTCTGTTGCAAGTCAATACGTGTATCTATATATTTATGTATAAATATTTATATTTCAGGGAATTATAGGCTGCTGTGAGAGGATTGTATAGAAGACTGAATGATCAGGTGTGTTTTAGCCTTTGAAACATGACTTCATTGGATTCATGTTTATAGACAAAGCACACCTCAAACAATTAATTCCCTTTTGTTTGCAATCATTATTATTACATATTCAGAGCAGTTATTCCTTAACGATCCTATCTTAAATTAACCCCTGGTTGTCTGCACTAGTTCTCTGGCTCTGTTCCTAACTATGCCAACCTTTCCAAGACACATGGGCTATAGAAAGGATGACACTATCAATCTGGGTGCAAGTCACTCAGTGCTGCTAAAGCCAGGGATCTGTCCTTGTTTTAACACTGTAGACAGAGCATGGGTGACCCTGGAGAAGCCACTGAACAAACAGTGAGTTTTTCTGTTTTGGCTGTACTGTGTTGGATTAAGAAACTGCCACCCTTAAGAGCTCGTTCCTAGCCTCCCTATTGTATTTATTTGCCAAGAGAATTTGAGATTTATTGATTTAGGGCAAAAAAATTGCATGATGATTTAGTGTACTCGCCAGAGGATGGGTGTGCTCACATCCTGTCCCTCTTTAAGCCTTGTTTATATGGAGGGTAAAAAAATGTATACTCACAGCAACAGCAATTTCCGCTTCTATATATTGGGACTGGACTGCAGTTTATTCTCAGAAATAGTAATAGTTTTGTCATCCGGTTTAGGTTCACTAAATCTTCCCATTTTTGGAAAATCAGGAAGAGATACTCATCAGCCTTGCTATTTTTGGTTTATTAATTGTTGTTTTGTCCTATAAGAACATTCTTTAATACACTTGTAGATGTTTTCTGAAGGGTTTGCAAGTTACTCAGAATTTATTGTCCAGCATGTCTCCATGAAAGAGCATTTTTACCTTCATTAACGCAGGCAGAATGCAAGCTTGTGGTGTTAATGTACAAGGAAAAGAAGCATTTCTTCTGACACTGAATAAATACATTTTGGCCAAAAGATCTCTTCTGGGAATTGATACGAAATTACAGACATGCTGTGCAGAGTTTTTATAAATGAATAGCAAAGGTATTTTTTGCCATGACATTTGAACAAATGGAACTGAACGAACCATGGAGACGCTTCATCATCCACGTACACTGTCTCAGAAGGGTGTGTTACTCTTCTTTTCACTACAGCTCTGCATTGTCTCGTCCCTCCAGGGACACAACTGATACTAATCTCTACACCTCGTGCTGCAGTTAGACACAAACTTTATTAATAATGACAATGGCACATCCTTTGCAGCGTCTTCCTGCTTCACTTGGAGCCTTCTCAGATGTTATCTTCATTGTTTCATAGTAGCTATAAATACAAAAGTATTTACAATGAATAGTTTCCAAACAATTAATTACTGAACTATGCACTAAGTTTATATTGGCTTTGTTACTCCCAAACTCAAAACTGAGAGCAGAATCAGTTAGATAAATGCAATTCTTCATATTTGGGGCATGAAAGATATCTGATCTATCATCATAGAGTCATTTTAATTTGCAAAATATGAGGTAGCATCTTGGATGAATGTGGCCCTGGATAATTTCAAGCTGGAATACAAACACTAACTAGAAAAACCAGCAGAGGTGAATTTTTCATTTGGTAATTTTATTTAAATTAGATTAATAATACTTAACATACATGCTACACCTTTTCTTGTTTGTAAGTCTCAAAGGAGTCTAGAAGTGGATAAAACTACACATATCAAAAAATGGAGATGACAGAGATTGGTTAACATGCCCAAGTCACATTGCTCTTCAGAAGCAGACTGTGGAAATTAGGTCTTTAGCTGTTGAGACAGGAAAGTTTCACCTCTTTGGATGTTTTCAAGTGATGTTGTTGGAGTTTTTTGGTCATAAGCCTCAACAAAAAGACTAGGTATCTTAATAACAGATATGAACGAATACAATCTGGTAAGTTATGTTTAACCTCATAAGGTTTTCTCTTTAATTTTCACACAGAAGTAGAAGCAAAAGCTCTCTGAAGATTTGGAAAGGATCAAGTTTAATGTATTGACTTTTAATTGTGTATCCCAGAGTTCACAAATTTGGCTAGCACTTACCTAACTACCACAATTGTCAGTGGTATATTCCTTTCTGTAGCTCAGACAGCAATTAGGAACCTTGTTCTGAGAAAACTGAATATAATTGTGGGCTGTACATGCTCTGTAATTGTTCCTTTTTGACCAAAAAGGTGAGAAATATGGTATTCTACAATATATGGTATACTGCAAAACGTGGTATACTACAAAGTATTAACTCTGGCTTTTCAGATGAATTTGAACAGCAGAAGGCTCTACTGAAAAGGATATTTGTGTGTAAAATCATGTGCGAGGGGTGATATTCCTAGTAGTCTACCAAAGTGAGTTTTCTTGTGACGCTGAGTCAATGTAAACAAGGCTTTTTTTCACTCTGTGACGTGATAGAGACTAAGGGATGTTTCTTCTACTGTCATCGTTGTGCTACTGATCTACTTTGGTTACTCTGAGAAGCATTTTATTCACCACTGGGATGGTAATGCAAGCATAGGGAGGAAAATCTTGAAGTTGAGGGCTACAGCAGAGTCAGATTGGCACAGAAAATGAAGTGCTGAGGCAGCGATGATCCCTGTCACTATGTGCAAACCTAGAAGCCTTTAATTGCTAGTCATAATGGGATTTTTTTCCCTCCGTTATTCCTGCATAACACGTTCATATAACCACGAGGCTGAGGAGGAAGGAGGCTCAGGAGATGGAGCCATCCCAGAGGAGCTATCAGCAGGACAAAGGAGATGATGGAATTCCCCAGAACTTCACCTCTCACTCCTTCCATAGACATGCAATTTGCTATCTCTCTTTTCTTTTGGGAGGCAGGTTGCCATGGGTAAGGCAATAGTAATTCCACTGCCACTGTGGATGCAAAGTGTGTTTCTCACTTTTACTGTGGGAAGATAAAAGAAACCTTCAGTCAAACCCTGCAGTTCAATATTTGGTAGAGGATTTGAAGCAAAAGGGTTTTAGCAGGGTCCAGGGGAGAGTTGAAAGCAAAAGCGATTTTGTGTCTGAGAAATGTCATACCCTGAAGTACCAAGAACCCTTTCATGAAGACAGCACACAATGCTACTCAGAGTTTACGTAAGAGGCACAGAAAACCCTTCAGAAAGAATCCTTTCTTTCAGACCCAAACCTTTGGGATCATGAGCCAGGGCATGTTAAAGAAACTGCTAACCCCAAACTGCTGAGGGATGAAGTCAGGCAGCTGCTGTTAGAGTATACATGTGAGGAAATGATGTCATGCAGCCCAGGAGATGTATCCTAACCATGATTGTTTGCATCAGTCCCTTCTCTTGAAAACATCAGCATCACCAGCACTACTTTTAGTTCCCTGAGAAATAGTATTGACTCCACAGTGTCAGCCAGAGAGACAGAAATCCAATTTCCTGTTCCAAGATGGGGAGCAGTGGTTCAAAAGCATTAAGCTCTTGCCTAGATTGTATCTTGCCAAAACCTTAAGATTAATTATTAATTCTTTCTCTTTAAGTGCAGAATATGTGCTTGGTGCGCTGTAAGGCATTCGGAAAGCCAGCACCTACAGCTAATTGCTTTCAGTTTCCATACCTGACCCTTAACAGCCATTCTTTCCTACCCCATTGAAACTTTGTTTGAATGAACAAGGTAATTTCAAAGACAAACAATTTACATAGAAAGATTCTGGCGGATATAAATATTTAAATTACAGTTGTCTCAACTGGATATAGAAAGGAGAACTGACATGAATATACCTGCAAAAGCCAGTAAATGGAAACATAGGAAAGTAAAATTCTGTAGTTGTTTATTCATTGTAATTCCTGGTTATAATCATTATACTTTGATTGTTATTTCTGGTTTATGGGAATAAAGAGAAACTAAATTTTTTTGACAATAGAGTTTGGAAAGAAAATGAGACATCTGTGGTTTCATTGGGATCTGAGTGAAGCCAGTACTGCATCTTCCATTAACTTGAATTTAATAGGATCTAAATTTGATTTAATTTAATTCTCAATATTCTGTAATACATTTTATAATGTATTTTAAAGAGGCTCCAAATTTGAGATGATAAAACATTTCCAAAAACAATGCAGCTAATGTTCAAATGATACTTATCCCCAGAGGTATGTTATAGTGGTTGATACAGATATCAAGAGAAACAGCCCTCATAGCTTGCTGATATTTAGATTGGCTTGTTGGTGTGGCTGCTATGGCTTTGCTGGAGCTGCAGCTAAACAGGTCTTTAATTGGCAAAGCTTATGCTCATTTTCCAGACAGAGGAAGTCGTGCTAGCAGTAGATTTTTTTGGCATTTTAAGTCAATAACCATTAAGTATTTCTGTTACTTGTTTTGTGTGACTCATTCAAGTGAAGTCCCAGTCTCACCTGCTGCTCTGCAGCATCTGTAACACAGGGAATACTGTTTTGGACAATGGAGAGTGGGGCCCCATACCAGCTGTGCCAGGCACAAGGTGTCCCCAGAATGGGGAGGCGTGACCTGGGAGCAGAGCATTAATGCTTTCCACAAATATCAGAGACTCACAGAAGTCCATCTAGAAAAATGCTGTCTCTAACTGCAGCCTCTTACCATGTTCCTACTTTAATTTTATTTTGTAATTATTCAGTGCAGAGAAAAAAAAAAGAGATCTGTTTATTTCGGTGAGTATAATAAGGTTTCATAGAGATTTAGCTATTTAACTAAGAGGGAATTAATAGCTACAGAAAGTTCACTTCAATAACACAAGAAGTGCAAGAAAATTTGAAAGAAATAGTCTGAGAATGTGAGAGACGAGCCTGAATGCTGGTAGTTACATGGAGAGAGAGTCTGATGGAGCTTTGCAGTAGGTTGCAAGAGGAGAGGTGTAGCTGCTCTGTGCTGCCATGTCTTCTCTGATGAAATAAAGTATTCTGAAGAGTGTGCTGAATGTGTGTGAATGTGACTCATGTCACTGCTCATGCTTGCTGCAATTACTTTTTGGTTGTGATGTCATGGAAATAGCAGGATAGTGTGATCCATATCCCTGTCATTCTGCATGCATACGTTTTACATATGATAAGAGGAAGAATGCAAGCCCACTGGAACCTGGCATATTAAGTTTGTTTCATTTTTTGCTATTTCTGTATAAAGTGTATAAATTAGGAAAAAAAGTGCCTGAAAAACCTGTTCTTATGCTATAATAAGGTGGTGATGGGGAAACTATTTTGACTGCTCCTTGTAAAGGAATGCTTTGTTTTACAACATCATCAATTGAGTGCATGCTTCTAATGCAATTTTTTTATCCACTTATTTTTTGGAGGACTGCAACATATGTTTTTCCTCTTCCACTTTTTAATATTTTGGTCTCTGGTGAATACACATACAAAAACTTCCTTCCTTTAGTTAGAGTCCACAAATGAAAAGCTTTTCTTTCTCTGATTGCAGATTAGCCTGCCAAGAAACAAACTCTAACTGGAGAACATCACTTTAATTTATTTATGGGATACAGATGACAGAGAAGTCTGTCCTTCTCAGGCTTTTTGGAAAGCTGTGGCCTGACCCAGCCCTACAGAGTTCATATGGCAAAGGCAAACTATGCCAGGAACCAAAGCCAATAGTCACTGCAAACTTCTGAACCAAAACATTCCTTTAGTGCTTGAATTTCCCTATAATTTGTGTAGATTCCCTTTTTGTCAATGAGGCTTGCAGTGGATAACTAGCTTAGTGCAATCAGACTAAACAACTGTGCTATTCATTCAGCAATTAGATGATAGCAGTAATGCATGCTTTATGGTTTCCGTTCTTCATTCTTTCCTTTCTTTTAAAGTCCTTGGAGACAAACCCTGGGATGTTTGGCAAAGAGGAGGCTCTTGCTGAAAGATGTCTTTTTTTTTTTTTTTTCCTTTAGTGTTGCTAATAAGCTCTATTCTCAGAGGCAGAACATCAGGTCTATATAGGAAGAAATGATCAGCTGGAGAAAAAGCAGCTCTACAGTCATTTACATATATGAACATTTGCTTTGATCTATTTCAATGCTGGAGGAAGAATTTTTTTAATCACCAGCAGCATATGGCTTAATTTAGAATAAAATTAGTGTATTTTGAATGCAAATAGTTTTAGCAGAAATATAGTAAGGTATGTTTGCTCTATAAATGACTTGAGAGGAGTATAGTGCTAAAAGTAGAGAATTTTGCTTTTGTTGCAGAAGATAAATCTTTGTGACAGGCTTCAGTGCTTTACCTTTCAGTTAGAAGTTTAAGATTTGGCCAAAATCAGCTGTGATTTTTTACCCTTTCCTTACTGCTGCACATAACTTCTCTGTGTTTGACAAAAGGGATGTATATGTATGGTTAACTCGATGACATTGTTAGTGATCCTATTAACTAAGGGGAAAAGTTTACCTTTTTGTCTATTAAAAAAAAAAGTTTAACCATGTCAATAAAAATATTGTACTGCTTAGGAAATGTTCTCTTCATATAGCCAGAAAGTAAATGGTTGCTTAACTACTACCTTTGAATTTTCTTATTCTGGCAATTCCTCCTTTGTTTTACACCAGTTCTCTCACTCAGCTTCTGTGTGACCTCAGACAGATCAAATAAATTCCCTGTACTGTAGTTTCCTTATTTAAGGGCTAATCCAAACCCCATCAAACTCAATGTGGGCACTGAGAGATAAGTACTGGCAGATTTAGCTGTTGTAGCTTAAAGCATTACAGCACCCAGATGTCTTTGCTGTCTCTTCTCAAAGGATTACTTTCCCAATAGGAGGCAAGGAAGGATAGGATATGAGCTATGTGTCAGTCTACATGGTTTGCTGTACAGAATACTAGATTAAATTGCAATGAAGGTATGTGCTCATTAATAAACTGAGCTGTAAATGTGACAGTGGAGACACAGATTCATATCCTGTTCTGTTGTTCTGCAGTATTGGTGATGACCTGAGACAGATGGCCAAGTTAAAAACATAGGGTAGTTACTCCTCTAACTATAAACATGAAAGATACCTGCCTGAGTTCTGAAAATCCTACTTGCATACCTCAAGAATGTTAGAAAATTCTGATTTCTTTAAACTGTGTGAAGATCTTGATAAAAGGCAATGAAAAACAATAAAGAATCATTGTACATCTCAAGGGAAGAATGGTTACATTTAATTTCGAAATGCTGAAAGGAAAGGGCATGAGAAAAAGGAATTTGCAGCTGACTGCAAGTACATTGGATTCCTATTCAGACCACTTCATTTGATTTCCAAATATGCTGTTGTGAAACACCTTTCGGCATAAGGATAGTAATTTTTCTTACAATGACAATCAGTGATGACAGTATGAATGTTTGTGAGGACTTGAAACGGAACTAAAGACAGAGTAATGAGAAGCCAGTGTGGCAGCTAGCATTCCAGCATGGTTTGTACTACCCACTGAGTTGAAATACCTTCTTAATGTTGGGACACTCCTCGGAAGCTGCTCTAGTGCCTCTCTAATCATCCACTTGAGTTCAGTGGGCTTAAGGTCACTCCACCTTTCTTAGATATTTAGCTGAAGTGCTTGTGATTAGAGCCTTGTTGCCCTGGGTTTCCTGTCTTGTCAGTGGTCAAGAACAGATGTTCAGATTTAACTGGCTTTCTTTCCATGGAGAGTGCTTGAAGAAGGAGAAACAAGTGACAAGACAAGAGCAAATGGCCTCAAACTGTACCTGGGGAGGTTTAGACTGGATATTAGAAAAAGTTACTTCGGTGAAAGGTGGTCAGGCATTTGAACAGCCTGCTGAGGGAGGTGGCGGAAGTGTTAAAAAATATGTGTGTGTGGCACTTGGTAACACAGCTTAGAGGTGACCGTGGTGGTGCTGGTTTATGGTGGGATTTGATGGTCTTAGAGAGCTTTTCCAACTTTAATGCTTCTGTGCAGTATGGGGAGCTGGGCTGTGGTCTGCCCTTTCTCTACTGACACCTTAGAGCAGCCTTAGTGTTACAACAGAAAAATTTAAGCACTGTCTTGCCAAAGGCAGAATAGTTCAGAGTTTTTGTTTTCAAGTCTGAAGCTGCAATCTTATGCAAATTCTTTATATTACCTTTTCTTTAGTTAGACCAAATGTAATATGATACTGGTAAGAGTAGCAGGACACAATGTGAATGGTACCAAATCATAGACGGTGAACAGTATAGGATCAAAACAATATTGGTTTAGATGCTACCAAAAAAGAGAGAAATTTAACCCCCACTCCACTGAAAATCAATGGAACTAGTGATATCTGCATGTTATTTATTTAAGGGCTGCCTTACAGTAGTGGATGAAAATAAAAAATTCCAGGAAACTGTTACTAGTGATCAGATTGTGCACCCTACTTAGCCTGAGAAAAATCAGCAGTTCCAGAACAGAAACAAGTATATGAATGCTCCCATAGGATGGCTGTATAAGTTCAGTAAGTATGCTCCTTGAAACACAGGAAAACACAAATGGAACAGCTGTTTCTATGGTTTAAGGCTAAGGGAAAACCGAATAAATTTATACAAAATTATCTTGTGGGAGAAAAAAAATTAAATGCAAAATACACATAAAAAACAGTCGTATGAAAAATGTAGTGTTTATTTTACAATAGAAACATTCTTACTGGTAAGGGTATGGCATTGGTGGAGTTCCGGCTGTAGTGGAGTGTTGGAAATAAATGTGTGGTTTTACGGGATATAGGCCATCATGCTGCCTTTGAGCTTGGTGTTTTTCACTTCTGGGACATAAACAGTTACCAGTAATACATGGTGAATAAATTTACTTTATTTGTACTGCTTAGAGTACAAATTTGAAGTGTGTCATTATTTGAAGTTTGGTGTAAGTCTCAATTGAAACATTAAACTTCTTATGAACTGGAAATCTTGGAAATCCTTCAGAGGAAGGCTTTTATTTATGATATTGTAGTCAGTGTTTCCATAATTTTCCCCTGTTTTCAGAGATTTATAACTTAGTTGTAAAAAAATCATTCTGGACTGAAATTTGGCATGTGGGATTGAACTCAAAGAATGATGGTTTTGCCCAGTTTGAAAATAAGTCTGGTCACACATAAACTGGATTATATAGAAATGATTAAATGTATTCTTTAGGGCTTGTTTTGCCTTATTATTATGTTGCATTGCATTGTACCATTTTCTACAATTAATTCTGCATGAATAACGTTATATTTCATTCCACATTCCTGTCTCTTGGATAAAGAATAGAGTGATTATGGCTGGGTTTACCACTGAGATGTAGTATGGTTGAGTGTTTCTGTAGCCCCTAGAAAAAATGATGGTTACCTCTCCCAAGCAGCATAGCTCACTAGTTTGTTATATAGATGAAACCTAAGCAGAAAAAATGCCAATAGAATGCCAGCTTTTGCCAACTAGACATTGCCAAAAGCCAAACAGCCAACAATAAATAAATATGTAAATAAATAAATCTCCAAATTAGAAAAGAAAATAAACAAATCCAAACCCAGACCCAAGCTCTAGATGATGCTAAATAGCTTAGAGGCAGCATAGCTAAGTCAAGTATGGGATAGGGTGATACTATGGATTTTTCATTATTTTCACGATCCCCAGTTCTGTTTCTAGCTCAGAAAATGACAGCCTTTTCAAATCCCTGTTACTTTCCCATTGTAACATCACAGTGATGAAGTTCAAGGAAAAAAAGGGCTCATTTTTGAGATTAGATGCTGTTCACAACTGTGCAAAGAAAATTTATGCGGCCAGAGCTCAATTAAAGTTGAAGCTGGCCAGTACTGTGGGGAAAATAAAAATAGCTTTTTAAAACTATGTTAATAGCAAAAGACAGTCCAGAAATAACATGGGCCTGTTTCTTGATGAGGATGGTGACCTCACAAACAGTAACATAGACAAGGATATTAACCTATTAGAGATCACTGAAAAAAGAGCCATGAAGATGGTGAAGGGGAAGTTGTACGAAGAGCAGCTGAGGTCACTTGCTTTGTTCAGCCTGGAGAAGAGGAGACTGCAGGGGGACCTCATCCTGGTCAGGGGAGGCACCTATCCCTTCTTCCTGGTGGCCAGTGACAGGACCCGAGGGAATGGCTCGAAGCTGTGTCAGGGGGGGTTTAGGTTGGATATTAAGGAAGGGTTTTTCACCCAGAGGGTGGTTGGGTGCTGGAACAGGCTCTCCAGGGAAGTGGTCACAGCACCAAACCTGACAGAGTTCAAGAAGTGTTTGAACAATACTCTCAAAAACATGGTGTGATTCTTGGGGCTGTCCAGTGCAGGTCCAGGAGTTGGACTTTGATGATCCTTGTGGGTCCCTTCCAATTCAGGATTTTGTATGATTCTATGACTGTTCAGTATTAATAACTTGGGGTAAAATATCTGAATCCATAACTAGATATTGCAAAATGATGAGAAAAGGCTGGAATAGAATTGCAGAAAATCAACACCTAATTTTGGTACATGCCTATGGATAAAGGACTATAAGAGGACAGAAATGTGCGCAGCAAGAAACAGGGAAGACGAATGAGAACAACAGTATGTGGACAAAGTTAAGGAGGATGTGGTTAAACTGTCAGAGATTAAGAAGTAAGGTTAAGAATTTGGGGAGGGATCAGTTAAAGAAATGAAACCTGTAGTGCTGAAAAGAGAAAAAATATATTCAGAAACATTCCCCAAGAAGCGTAAGAAAGATCATGCTTGAGAGTGGTTTTATTTAATCTTTGAATTTGTGCTTTTATTGATAAAGTGTGTGTGATACAAAATGAGGCATTGGCAACACAGTTAAACAATACAGAGCTGACAGACTGACAAACCTGAAGGAAAAGGATTCTAATAATTCCTGTTATCATCTGCAAGATGTCTTCCTGAAAGGGGAGACAGGATGTGCTAATTAATCACAGCAATGTGATCCAGTACTGGAAAAGGTATATGACACACAGGATAGATCAGAGATACAGACTCAGATGAGGTTTTGGTGGGGCCTCTGTCACGTTACTTACGATTTTGACCATCCATGTTTTGAAATGTGTTAAGCTGCAGCAAGAAGGAAGCAGAAAAGACAAGATAGCTAGGTAAATGCAGAATCTGTCTTCTGAGAGGAAACTGAATAGACATGGTATTTAACATGCTGAAATGAAGACTGAGATGAGGATTTCATTACTGTCTCTAAAAGTATTAAGGGCGTAATGCCAGAAAGGCAAAAAGCTATGATGAGGGCCAGTGTTTGTATGAAAACTAGATGCATGTAAAATAACCAGAAATATGCGCAAATTGGAAGAAGGTTTTTAACTGCTGAAATACTGAAGCTCCAGAACAGACTGAATAAATAAACAAGCAACATTCTCTAAATAGAACTTCATAAGTTGATGAAGGATATCCTATGATATGGATGTCTGCAACAGCAGGAAAACAAACCTGATGAACCACAATGTCCTTTTTGTCTTTGGTAAATGGTCTGATTTTCAAAATTCTTATTTCCTGGAACATTAATTTTGTTGTTTTTCTCGAGAATGTTCATAATTTCCCTTTGTTACTCTCAGCGGCCAAGACTAGGTGTCTGGAAGTATTTAGTAAGTTATAGATTTACTCCATTATGAAGAATCTATTTTAGGGCTATGGCAAAGTAAACTTGCAGTTATATTATTACCATGATATATGTGTTTAATTTAGTGCTATGGTTGCTAGCCTGCTTATCTGGCCAGTGCAAGCCATGGAAAGCAAGAGAGCAACAGGTTGACTCTTTTGCATATTGACTGAACAACACTTATGTATTTCTTTTCTCAACATTCATGACTTTGCCATTACCCTGCCACTTGCCAGTATATATTCTCCTCCTGAGAGGATCACTGGGAGCCTTACCTCTCACCAAATTTTAAATAGATACACATATATTTCAGAAGTTATTCTAGGTTTGGTGTGGCTTTCATGAGTCACAATGTGTATAAGTTTGTACTTACATATATGAATGACTGATCTTGGCTAGTAGCTGTATTAAATGCAGCATTAATTTTTTTGGTACATTGCTGAAATCGTCAGAAAATTGTGCATTTTGTCTATTATCCTTATGGGCTAAGGTGAGAGTTTATAGTAACTGCTCAGGTTGAGGACAAAGGTATGTAGTTAAACTGTGGCTTAAAGGAATAGTGGAAACAGAGAAGTAGAGAAGCTCAGCGGAGAGTGACTGAACCCTCTGTTTTATTGCTTATTACATTTCTGTTGGTGGGATTTCCAGTCTGGCAAGCTACCACCAAATTAATGAAGTTCATGGACTGGAATTTCACCCAGAGTGATAGTTATTTGTATTGACATGTATCATTTCCTCTATGCCCTCTGGCATTTTTTGCTGTACCCGTGCTTTCAGGAACACAGTATATATTTTTTCGCCAGGTCTCTGAGATCCAATCTACTAAAAAGCCATCGGTATTCATCCTCTAATATTAGCTTTGATCTGCCAAACATACTTCATATCAGTGGGCAAAAAGAGGAGTGTGGGCTGAATGTTTTCCACACTGATTTAGTATGCCATAAAAGCTTGCACAGGCCACTCCTCAGTTCCTGCATAGGCCTGCCTACACTGCGATGAAGTTCTGACAGCTTCTACCTGGATTTAATACAAGAGCAGCTAAGCAGGTGTTGATATCCTGAGCTGTATTTTAAGGTCACAATTTATAAAACCTGAGACAATATGTCACCTGTGGTTTGCTGTCATGGGTTGAAAGGATACTTTGTCACTGCACAACACCTGTTGATATGTGCCTTGATTTCCTCTATTTCTAGCAAAAATGACCTGCCTGGGTTTTTTCTCTTAAAATGTACACTTAGGATTGCATTTGTTTTTACTCCTTACTTTTATAACCCTTTCCCTTATTAATCCAACATTTTAGTCAAAACAGGACCATAATACTGAATCTGTAAAACAGTAATTATTTTTACTTGGCACATTCTGACAGTCTTGCTAACTTCAGTTTTACTCGTCTCTCTTTTTTGTTTGGCTTTGTTTTTTGACAGTGGATTCATTTCCAGAAGCACCCAGTAAAAGAGCCTGCAGATTTGTTCCCTAGACAAAGTGACACAAAGCAGCCCACATTCATGCTACCAAAGACCACTCTGAAGTAGATATTTCCTGGGCTTAGTGGTCCAAAACAGAGATTGTGAGTGAGCTAACTCGTAATCTGCATGAGCAATCAGCGGTTCAGTACTTGAGTCATTCCCTGGCCCTTTTTCATTTAACAGTACAGTTATAGCTTTAGGCAATGTCTATACTAGTAAATAACATGAACCAGGGCCCATCCTCTGGTTCTGAGTGTGTGCAGGGCACAATTTGCACCCATGTAACCAAATACTCTTTTACCTCTGTGAAGGTTGCCTTCATATATAGCAACAACTGTGAGCAATCTGTGGCTTGTGCTAGCTCTAAACTGGGAATGGTCTGGAAGACTGGTATTGAGACCAAAACTCTCAGGGAATGTAATTAATAATGATTAAGTAGATTGGTTGTGAGATGGTACTTTAGTTTACGCCCTGTCTCTTTGAATTTTACTGTCACATGCAGTAGCCATCGGTCCATCTGCAGGCTAGACCTGGATTTCCTTCTGGAGAAAACACGGCTGGGCACTAACAGCTCTTTCTCCCCCATCCTTCTGAGTTTGGTCCCTTTTGCCATGCCTGTGTGCTGCTCTTTCCTGCTTTGTGCGCCTAGACCAAGATTCTCCTCACTCCAGGCCTGTCTCTATACTCAATCTCCATCACCCACCTCTTCTGTTCTCCATGTCCAGGATGAGTTTTCCAGCTCTCCCTCTAGCCCCTTCCCTCCATCAAGCTTCTTCCCCCACTCTAATCCCATTCAATTTCCTTTTACTTTTCTTTTTTTTTCCCCTCACCCTATTCTCCCCAGTTTTGCCACATTTCTCCTCTAGTTCTCCTTACCTTGCTGTTTGCATGGCTTCCAGTCCCCATATCTCCATGCTTTCCACACCTCCATATCCCCTTCCAGGCTCCTTGGCAGGTTTGTTTTCCTCACCCTGTGTCCTGTCAGTCTGTAGCTGGGTGTCCACAGACAGCCCCAGCTGCTCCTGCTTTCCATGTCCAAGTTATCAGTACCCAAATCTTTTCAGTGCCCCTTCCCGTGTCCACATCTTGCATGCATGGAAGAAACAGTCAGCAGGAGGCTCAAGCCTTCCCCTGTAGTTCTAGTTTTCTTCCCTCAGGAAAGTACATGCACATTTGGGTGAGCAGAAAGTGTAATGAGGAACTGTGTCATACCCTGCGAGGACCCTCCTTCCATGGAACCACAATGCCTGAATTTAGGCTCTACTTTATGTAACCTAAGTGCTGCATAAGTCTCTTTCTGTAATGTTTCCTGTTGGTGGTGTTTAGCCACAGAAAATGTAAAAAAGAAACAAGTAAAGAGACTTCAGCAGAGATTAGCGTCCAAGACACTGAGCTTACAAATCCCTGCTGAATATTTTAAAAAGGTTGACTTTTGAAAATTTTAAATGAGAAGGTTTCTATGCAGACATACGTCACTGACAGAAAGTCAGCTTCCCCCTCTCTGTTTTCCCATCACCCCAAACTTTTACTTTCTGCATAGAAACACTTGGACTTCTCCAGGAAAAAGTTGCCAGTATTTTTTCAACATTACTAAACAACAGATTTTCTTTAACCTTATTCTCAGAAACAGCTGTACCGTTTTGGATGAAACTTCCTGAAATATTTCTGCCTCAGGCAGACACCTGGCATGGAAAATATCAGCCCAAACATTTAAGGTTTGGCAAGTGATATACAGCTGAAAACAGGCTTTATAATGAGAAGTGTTGGGCAACTTTAATAAGAAGTAAAATTACCAGCCTCACCCCAGTACCAATCCTAACCGATGTGCCAAGCTCTATGATACTTAGTTTAAATGAATGAAGTCCTCACATATGAAAGGACTAGGAATAACTAGGAACGTAGTCTTCTTCCAGATATAACAAGCATTTCCGACTTACGGCTTAGTGATGTAAAGAGAACGAAGTAGATTAATAACAAAGCATAAGATGTAATCTTGAATTTGTGTCTGTTAGAGAGAAGAAGAGTGAAGTGTGTGACGTGTACTGACAAAGTATGTAATATCTCTGTTTCTTAGAACTTACGTGTTTGAGTCATTCAAAAGTCAGATGGTTTATTTTCTCCAAACACACCCCAAAGTTTTAGCCGGAAAACCACTCAGACGTTGAGATGGCAAATGTAAGTTCTGAACACAATAACATAATTTATTAATCTTTCAGCAAGTCACCCAAAATGTTTAACAACTGCTTTTTCATTTAATTTCCCCTTCCAGTACAAGAAGAACTTAATTTCCTATTTCATTTGTTCTCCTCTATAAAATATAGCCCTGTCATGGTAGTCATGTTGTTCTTTAACCAAAATAAGTTGATAAATATGAAGACATGTAATAAAATTTGTTGTCGTGGTTTGACACTGGCCCAACGCCAGGCACCCACGAGAGTCGCTGGCTCACCCTCCCTTACCCTAGCTGGGCAAATGGAGGGAACAGAGGAGAAAGGGTTAACGGAGACTTCATGAGTGAGATAAGGAGAGCAGGAGAAAATATTTCAAGGGCAAAACAGGCTCAATCTTAATTACTGAGTGAAATTTATTACTAACAGAATCAGAGTAAGATAATGAGAAGTAAAACAAGCCCTTAAAACACCTTCTTCCCCCCCAGGCCCTCCCTCCTTCCCACCGACAATGCAGGGAGGCAGGGCAGGGGGGTTTTGGTCAGTCCATCACCAAGATTTTCTTTCGCCGCTCTGGGAGAAGAGTCCTTCACTCTGAGGCCGTGGGGTCCCTCCCACGGGAGACAGTTCTCCGTGAACTTCCCGCCGTGG
>VXBT01001758.1:130300-202632 GCA_013400235.1 Oriolus oriolus | reverse complement strand
GGGCTGCGGGTGGATCTCTGCTTTCCCCGTGGGCCCATGGGCTGCAGGGGCACAGCTGCTTCACCATGGTCTGCACCATGGCCTGCAGAGGAATCTCGGCTCCGGCGCCTGGAGCACCTCCTCCCCCTCCTTCTCCACTGACCTTGGTGTCGCCATGTTGTTCCCTCACATATTCTCACCTCCTCCTCCTCTTCTCTGACTAAGAGCAAAATCTTGTGATTTTTGTTTTGATGACAATTCTCAATATGTCACCACAGAGGCGTTACCAGCCTCTCTCACTGGCCCGGCTCTGGCCAGCAGCATGTCCATCTTCAGAGCCATCAGCCATTGGCTCTGCCAGACATGGTGGGAAGCTTCCAGCAGCTTCTCACAGGAGCCATCTCTGCAGCCCCCCTGCTACCCAAAACCCGGCCGTGCCAAACCACAACATTTGTTCTTCTATGCACAAATACAGTGAAATAGCTCTATAGTTTTCATATCTGTAAAAACACATTTTAGTTGTATTTTTAACATAAATAAATTTAAACAATATGTATTTATTTGTTAAAAGACAATTAAAGCAAAAAATATAAAAAAGAAAAAGGAAACTGAAGTTAAGGCAGTACTGATATTTCATAGCCAGTCTGCATTTTGAGATTTTTTGGGGGCATGTTTGGAGTGTCTGGATTCTGTTCAACATACAACTTTGGTAGATTTCAGACACCTAAATATCATAGAATCCTATTGCCCTCTCACAAGCAGTGTGTAAGCTTTAGAGACTCTTAGAAATGTAATAGCATCTGGTCCTGTGCGGGGCCAGGAGCTGGACTTCAATGATCCTTGTGGTTCCCTTCCAACTCAGGACGTTCTATTCTATTCTATTCTTCTATTCTATTCTATTCTATTCTATTCTATTCTATTCTATTCTATTCTATTCTATTCTATTCTATTCTATTCTATTCTATTCTATTCTATTCTATTCTATTCTATTCTTCTTTATCCTAGAGAAAGAAACAGTTCCTGAGTATGGCCTTCACCTGGGAGAGAAAACTGAGTGCCCAACTGAGTAATTAATACTTCATTTATACTTCACTGAAGTCAAGAAGAAGCTTCATCTCTTAGATACACTTAAACCTTCCTCATTCATCAGCCCGTAGTTCAGTTCAGATAATGGCAGATGAAAAGCAAGAAATAACTTAGTCTGTATCCTGTAAAGAAGAAAGGAGAGTTTGCTCCTTCAGTCAGTACTGTCCTGTGTCCTGGCTTATGGCTTGTCCTACTGGATCAAATGTACAAACTGCATGGGAAACAGGATCCTGATTTTCCTTTTTCTCTGGGACTACTCTTACCAGTAGCCTCAGGGAGAAAGTGGGAAAACTGAGGCTTTCTTCTGTCTTTCGTTAGGACTGTGTGTAATAGTAACTTGGTGCTAGAGGGAAAGTGGTCAGGCAAATTATCTTGAAGCCAAGGCTCCATGTTTAAAATAAGGGTCCTAAAAGCTCATTTTAGTTTGGTCTACATTTCATGGTGTAGAAGACTGTAGAAGCTGGCATGGACTGAGCTGCCTCTGTGATGTGGTGCCTCAGAATCTGTCCCAGTCTGCTTCTAACAGTAGAAAGAACACCGTCTAGATCTTGCTGCACAAACAACCCCTTTAGGTAAGATAAATGAACACTGTTTGTATCATCTTGATCCACTTAATACTGACATTGTTTAATTTCATTTATGCCAAAAGATCATTAGATTTACAGCATGAAACTATAACTAGTAGTAAGAGATGCTGAATCACACATCTAACATCTGTAAATTGTGGGATTTTCCTTTGCTAATAATACCCTTGGTGCATGGTGACTGTGCTGGTTTGAGGAAAATTTGGAGGAAAATATCCTCTGATAGAAGGCAAATTATAGCCACCCCTCCCCCATCAGGTTCGGGAAAGAAATCTTCCTTGGAGGAAAGTGAAAGAGGGAAAAAAACCTATTTATTTAACAAACACACAGAAAAAGAATAATAATGTTAAATAATAAAATCTCTAGCTGTGGAAAGATTTAGAGTCCTTCTGTGGGTACGGTCTCTCTCTCCTCCTCCTCTGAGCTGGGTCGGTGTGGGGAGCCCCCTCTGGACCGGGGTAAGGTCTCCCGGTGAGGTTGTGACGTTCTGATGTTCTGAACAAGTCCAGAAGACAAGAAGAAGAAGAAACCAAAGTCCCAGGAAAACAAAGTTTAACTCTCCATCTCTCTCTGAAGAAGCAGAACCCAAAAAGCCATCAGAAAAAGCAAGAAGGGTGCTTCCTCCCACTCTGCTCCCCACAGCAGCACACAGAGCGAGGTAGCAGTGTCCTTGGAGCACAGACCTGCTTTGAAAAAGTTCATCTGGCTTTTTTTCTCTTGCATCCAGTTTTAAAGGCACAGAAAGGCACAGGATTCATGTCTGGGCGATATGGGATACAGCATCATAAAGTCACCCCAAGACAGTGACCAATAGAACTATTATAAAGTACATTTATCCTTTAAACAAGTACCTTTAGGGGAAAAAAAATGTACTTATATTAACTCTCCTTCACTGTGTCAACATATAGCACCTATCTTAAGATACTGCATGAGAAAAAAACCAAACCCATACAGGATTAACAAGAATATAGAAATTGTGTCTGTGTCGGAATGAGATATGTGTGACTAAAATCATGGTAGAGCTCTTGACATATTTCATACACCATCACTGGCAAACGGCTTTTAAAATACCAGGAGCATTTCACTGTGCTGGAGTCAGAGGACTGCAGGGAGCAAAGAGACTCTGCATTCTGAGAAGACTGCCTGATGAGAGGGATCACCTGACTGAGAGACATATCACTGCAGAGATAAAGGACAACTCCATGGAATCAGCAAATGGATGTGTCCTGTCACTTTACAGTGGGAGCGGGGAGGAAAAACTCTCATTTTCTGAGGACTGAGCAAGTAATTGAAACATACATTGTGTATCACATATAGCCACGTTTATTGTATCACATGGTAACACAGGAACTTCTTTTAGGAATTGCTGTTGGGATAGTTGTTAGTCAGCAGGAGAGACATCTTTCCTACTGCTAGGATGCAGCAGTGCTTGGTATCCTGAAGGGGCATCAGGTCAGAGAATTAGGGACTAACTGGGATGTTTGTACAGACCTTTTACAGCTCCCATGGTACATGTGAAATTCAGACAGCACAGACTGAGTGCTCTGCAATCCCACAGAGTTGGTAAAAGTGTAAAACAGCTGTCTCTAATGGCATGACTACAACATGCAGTTGAGCAAATGTGACTTGGAGCCTCATTACTGTGTCTCCACTTCTGACATTTATAGTTAAATGATGCTGTTGATTCCGGCAAGAGATGTTACAATTTCTCTAATTAAAGGAGGGGAAAGAAAACCCCAAAAACAATCTTCTTGTTCCTTCCCAGATTGTTTCCATTTACTGCAAATAGGCATGAGTTCCTGCCTGGAAGCACTATCTGCAAACTGCAGTCAGATGTAAAAAAAGACTAATCAAGCTTGGGAACCAGGGCTTAATTAGACTGCTTGGAAAACAGAGCAGAAGAGCAAATGAAAATTATTAACCATCACTCATGATTCCTGTTTCTAATTTTAAAGAGGAAATCATGCATTAATCAAACTCTAGCCCTAAGCTCAGAGACGCGTTTTAGAAGTATCCTGAAACAACAAGAGGAAATCTTTTCAGTGTTTAGAGAAAACAGCTCCTGATCAGCTAGCATGTGTAGCACAATATATTTTGACATGAAATAAGCTATGTTTCAGTATGCCTAGATTTTGTTGGATCCAAGAAAAACAAAATCAGTACCAACTGAAATGGAGGCACATGACAACAATTGGGGTTAAGCCTGGGTTTTGTTAAAGGAAAGCAGAAATGAAGTGTATGTTGTTTTCATGGATAAAGGAAAGATATGGAAGGGTAAGAGTAAAAGGAACTATGTAGTAACACCGCTGCTATTGTGTGCTTTGGTCATGGCAAAGAAACTCTTTGGTTCACATAAACAATATTTACCACAAATTATTTCCGATAAGAAACAACAAGCACGAGCATAACCTCTACATATTACCCAGAGATCACTCGAGATCGTGTAATAGGATTTATCAGAACTTACCTCATAGTTTCTGTTATATTTGGACTATAAAGATAATTTTCTATTTTTTTGGCAAACTCATGTGAGTTTTCTGGCTGTAATTCAGAAACTAGCCCTTTCTGGTGGAGTCAGATTGAAGTCTTCAACTTTTGTGGAACTCTCCAGAGCAAGGGGAGAAAATGGGCTCTAAAACTGTATCAAACATCGCACCCATTCTTGTGCAAACATCACATTACAGAGAATGCTCACTTTTTTCAAATACAAATATCTAAGGTTCTTTCTTTGAATTATAAACAATGCTTTCTAGAACACACCAATTTCCCCCCTGGATGTCCAAGCATTTGCCAAGTATTGCCTATTCAGATTTCTAAAGCTAGTGGTTTCATGAAATGGCATATCTAGAAGTGTTAAGATGTCATGGGTGCTTGTGTTGCTATTGTGACTTGCAGACCACAGTTATTGTTCTGAGAACAGATTAAAATATTAATGACAAATGAGAAAAGTGTAGGGATTTTTTTCATCTATTGTGCTATATATGTCATGCTTTGATAGGACTAAGCAATGAAGTTCGGTGATCAAAGTTGGTGACTTCATAGAGCATTATGGTCTGGAGGAATGGGCCCAGGTGAGGGTTACTAAGTACTGAACTTTAGTGATAGTTTTGGCATGGTTTCTTCTAAAATATTGATGAGTAACCTCCACAGTTCAGCCCTAGGAAGAAAGCATTCTGAACAAAATGAAGGTTTTGTACTCCAGTTTGGTCGCATCTCCCTGCATAGTATACTATAGATCAGAGCATTTTAGTTTTAATTGAAAAATTAAACTAGCTTTGTTTAGTTGCTTTGGCTGAAGCTTCAATTATTTCTTTTTGACTTCTAGTGTGCAGCCAATCTGGATGATGCCCTGGCTGCTAGAATTCAGTTGAAATGCTTTTACTAAATTAAATATGACAGGATTTCAACTCCTTATTTCAGTAGATGACTAAGGACAAGATAGAGCGTGTCTAGTTAAAAATTGGTGCAGGTGCCTAGGAGGTGAAAGATGAAGGTTTAAATCCTCTTAGTCTGAACAAGGAGTTGGACCCAGGTTTCCCATCTGTGATGTGAGTGCTGTAAATGCCACACTGTTGTGCAAAAATGTAGGTGGTAGGAGTATAATCTTTTGTAACAAAGTAGCTGAGACTTCTACTTCGTGCTAGAATGAAATTTGCCTCTACATGTATTATTTGCAGCCCTTTAGTTTGGTCATGTCTCAGTTTAGGCTGTGGTCAGAAGCAGAGCTCAGGTGGTAGGTAGGAAGGACGTTTGTAATTCGGAACCGCACCTTTCTCTCTTTTAGATTCCAGGAGGGTTTTCACTGCTTGGGAAGATTTAATCACCTTATGGACAATGGAGAAAGTACTTTAACACAATTTGAGTCATCATATTATCTTTTTAATACCCGTACCTCTTTAATTTGTCATTTTTGTCACTCTGGTTTTGAATTTTATCATTGCAGTGTAGCCTTTTTTTCTAAGCAGTACAATAGCAGAGTCTGCTGATATCTGCCTTGTTTTCATAGTTACGGGAATGTGCCCTGCCAAGTTTTCCTTTCAGGTTAATGTCCTATTCTGGGGACCATGTGATTTCTTGTAGTAATTATTTTTCCCTTCTTTCTTATCCTATATCTACAGTTATCCATCAGAACCATACAGCTATCAACACTCACAACCCAGAAGTGGAAATGAGCCTGTCACTGTTCATTCCATATTTAGGTACCAATGTAACAGCCTAGTAGAAATATAAATTTGATTTGATTTTGAGTGTGTTCCAGCATTACATACTTATGTGCCATGACCAGTGCCTCAGATCTGCTTACCCCACCCCCCCCTTTTTTTTTTATTATTTTCCTCTTTTTATCTTGGCATTCATTTTTAGTCTTTACACATTTCAGTTGTTATTGTAACTATGTGCTTTTGGGTAGCAGTTGAAAAGTTCTAGGTGCTTTCCAAACACCAAAAAAGAAAAAAAATATGCTCAATTTCTTGGCTATTGTAATCATGTCCTTGCAGGTCTATCTCAATGAACCCTCTATGTGAAATATGCCCACAAGCACGTGGCTTGTTTGATTTATAGCTGCTTGTGTTTTTCCAAGTGACTTGACTGTTGAAGAACTCCAATGACTGCTCTATTTGTGTACTTTAGCTGAAGCTGGCTCAAGCACTTAGGACTCTGCACACTGGAACAACTTATTCATAAGGTTTGGTTTTGCTTTACATTCATCTGTGTTTAGTTCCCTTTGCTCCACTTTTTTTTGTCCTGCATTCGGTAATTCTGAACACTGTGTCTGTTCTGTTGTTCTATCCTTTTGTAGATTCTCAGTGACTGAATAATGGTGTCACTTCAAAACAAACCAGAAAGATATTTGTATGCCCCACTCACTCTTCTGGATTTTTGTTATTGTTCTCATTTGATGTCATTGTTGTATTAGGGTGGAGGGTTGGCTGCAACTGTAATCATTAAAATAATAATAAAAAAAGAAAATCCACAGTGATGCCAGGCCATAGAAGAAACAGATAACAAGCACAGTCTTTGTTTCTAAAAGGATCTTAATCTGGAGCTCTGACAGCCCTGCACAAACTGCCTTTGAAATAGATATAAATATGTATTCTGCAAATAAGACCTAATTTCTCACACAAAGTAAGAGTTTATTGCTTCTCCTTGTGGTTGCTTTACCAGACTTTTCCATATTTTGAGATTTATAAGGCTGCATTCACGCTTCTTTTCTGTTGCATGCTCTGGTGCAGGCTGAAGTCCTAACCTAACAATTATCCAGATTGTCCTTTGATTAGAATTTGCTCCTGCTCCTACCAAGAATGTGAGCACAGCTTTGCTTTGCAAGGAAACTGGGATGTGGAGATTGTATAAATATAGGCTGCAGCCTTGCAGGAGCTGTAGCACGTTTTCTGAATTGGACACTGGAAAGGGCTCCTTGCTAGTCATGATACAGCTGCTTACAGCAGACACTTGAACAGCAATCAAGCATGGGGCATGACTGCTGAAACCATATAGGAAGAGCTTTGGAATGTGACTGTTGAATTTTTCTTAAGGGAAAAGAACTAAATGTATTTTGCAGCAGAGAAATTTATACATTTGTAGGTAAGTATTCAAGGAGGCTCTGTTAATAGTGAAGGGGCTTATAATACAACCCAGCATTTTTTTTTATTTGGAGACTTTAGGACAGGAAGAAAACAATCCTCAAAACTGTGTCCTTATTATCTTACAGAGTGGAAAGCTGTCAAGCTGGAACTGGTAACCGACGCTTTGTCTAAATATTAAGTCAAAGATGGCTATGGATTTGTCTGGTCAGTGTAGATGCTTAGGACTGGTTCTCTTGGGAGAAGACATATCATGTAGGGAGCTGCTTTGAATAGTCCAAAACAGAGGTAGGAGCAAGGCAATAGTGAATCGATGAGGACAAATATGGGTCCAGTGTTTGTGGCTGATTTTTGGCCTGGCTTTATTTACCTGTAGAGACAAAGCCTTAGAAGTCTGGCTGCATTCCTCACATCTTAAGCTGGACTTAGTAGTGCCATACGGAAGGCAGGTTCCAAGCAGCTAATCTGTGTAGAGTGCACACAAGGTAGGGGGTTCAGCCATTTCCACAAATTCATTAGCAAAACCTCAGAAATGGGGCGCTGGAGTGCTCACCTGAGATGTGCCTGGTTTAGGTCTGCTTTACTGCTCTATTGCAGAATTCCTCCCTGACCTAGGAGAAAGTAGCTTCTGTGAAAATATTTTGCCCACCAGTAAAATGAAAACTGCATAACTTCTATATCAGTGTTATGAGGTGCTGCCATGATTTGGGAAAAAGGATTCTACAAATTCTTTAGGTAGGTGGACACAGAGACTCCCACAGCAGGGAGATTTCCAGAGCTGATTCAGAGTATCTCTGCAGTCTACCAGGCAGGTCTACTTCCAAGTTCAGAGCCAAACGTGTTCTTAGAAGCAAGATTTAGGCAATAAGGAGATGACCTCACTGAAAGACATTGAAGAGGTACATCATGTACAAACCTTCTTTATTTCAGAATGAAGGAAACATTTGTGGTGTTCAAATACACTCCTTTTCCTACCTACCTGCCAGGGATATGTTGCCATCTTACTTTGTTTTTAACTTTCACTTATAAAATCATTGTAAAACAAGACAGAACCAGCAGATAGCACAAAGTGTAATAAAATCCTTCAGAACTTGATTAAAAAATGAAAGGAAGAATTTATGGCAAAGAAAGCTGGAAACTCCATTTCAACATTTACACACAAGGGAAGGAATGATATTTGTTTTTCTCTCTACTCTTTCCATACATTCTGCTTTTTCCTATGTCTATAAAGAGTGCTTAACATTGATGTAATTTGAGCTGAGGAAGGTCTTTGCAAACCAATAAACAGAAGTACTTAAAGATTGCCTTGCATACGGCAACCTGCATTCCTGGTGTTGACTGCTCTGCTGCAGGGGCTGCTGCTGCTGTCTCAGTGTTGGTATTGACAGGCCCGTTAGGCAGGCTGGCTTTGATCTAGCTTTTATGTTCCTTTACCATAACACAAGCCGACTTTATTGGACCAATTAAAAGTGCAGTCTCCCCTTCTTATCTCCATAGGGTAGACCAGAGATGGAGCAAACTTAAGTTAAGTATTTTCATTTATATTGGGTTTATGAATTCTTGTTTGATGTCTTAAACTTGAGTTTATAAAGTGCAATTTGCTTTGACCCTGCTTGTCATTTATGTAGTAAATATTGTAAGACCAAGGATTAAAAAAGTATTAGTTGGAGATACGTCATTTTACTTAAAGCACTTCTTGCAACATTGATTACAAATGTACTTTAATTGGTCAAATGTCAATAAAATTATGTCATTTGTTTAAAATTGCTTATGACATTTTGCTAAAATGGAGTTTTGAAAGTATGACATTACAGAAGACCAAAGTGAAAATAAGATCAGAGGCAATTTAAAAAGTGTCTTTAAGATATAAAAGTCATGATCTTGACATCCTTCCTGTGCCAGAATTATGTGGCTCCAGAACAGGCAATCAACTATGTCAAATTAATTATCTAGTGGTGGTTAATATTATTTTTATGTTATTGTTACTTTCAACAATATCAGGTCATGCTGTGGCTGCTGCTCCACCAAGCAGAGGCTGGTTCTGCTACGAGTGAACTGATTCCCTTTCTGGGGGGCCAGCACAATTTCAGATGGACTTTAGCAGCTCATGCCACAGCACTTCTTCTGTTCTTGAGTATAAGCATCAGAGCTGATGAAATTCTCTCTGACCCTGGTGAAAGCAGTCTTGGTTTCTAATTACAGGCCTAAAGTACAAATATAATAATCTATCTTGGTTTACTGATGTTATGCAAAAGGAGTGTATCCTTTTATTATTGCTCCCATGTTGTTAAAGCTTCATGTACAGAGAAGGAAATGGCCCAGTCAAGGACGTTTAACACAAAAGAGCTGTGTTTGTTAAATATGGTGTTATAACTGCCCCAAGACAGTTGGTTTTGATGCCTTATAGGTAACATTTCTTAATGTGAATGTCTGTCATCAGTCTGTATGTGTAAAAGCCTAAATATTACCTCTCTCTTGCCTGTTTCTAAGCATTTCTCAAGGACTTGCTAGTCATTGCATGTTACAATTATAAGGTACTAGTAAATTAGGTAGTATCAGAATTTTCCTAGGCACTGGAATTCAGCTCTTCTTTTAAGCTGCATTCCCTCTCATGGTTTTGGCAGAGCATCTCTCAATCTTACAGTCATTTCCCAGGTTTAAGAATGGGTATTCACACAGATGAGGGACCATTTCCAGTTGTCAGCCTGACTCTGGCCATGGTGTTTCAGAAAGGAGGAGAATGTAAACATTCGCACAGTTCCACACCAGTGGATCTCAGGGGTACAGAACATTTTGGCACATGGTTAATTATTGGTGTGAGCTGATGATAATCCTGTCTTGCCTTTTGGGACTCTCTGCTCTAGACCTGTGTCATGCTGATGGTTTCAGTTTTAGGATTCAGTGTATTTACAGGGATAAAAAATACACTGGAGGAGGGATTTTAATATAAGATGTTGCTGAGATGTTATCCTATTTGAAAGGTTTGCTTTATATAACGGGAGGTCTCAAAAAGCTCGAAAAGTTAATTCTGGTGAATTTTATGTTGCATTATCATTCTAAAATTCTTCAAGGAAATAAAGATGTCAAGAAGTAAGACTTTTTAATTGCCCTTGGTAAGCCTATTTATGAAAATAACAGAGTGAGGTTTTTTTGGAGAAGGGGTGGTTGTTAGTTTGGTGCTGTGTTTTTTCCTCCATGAGGAAATCTAAAGGAACTACTCTGAAAATTTGGTCCCTAAGTACGTGCTATATTTGCAGCATGGTAAAAGTCATAAATTACCTACTTTATTTGCAACAGCAGAAACCAACATTGACTGGAGACGATATTTAAAAAAATAAAATAGAAGTTTTCTTAATTCTAGATTCACAATCTTTTTCAGCCTTCAATTTTTCTGTGAAATCATAGCCCTGTCATCTTTAAACACAGCCCATTTGCTAATTATTGTATGTGACTACAGCCCTTCCTTCATAATTCTATCTATCCTCCCTTGTTTACTATAAAGAAGTGGTTTTGTTTTTGCTAAGTTGACTAAGAAATACTGAGGAAGGAAAATTTTAAACACATTTTAATTGTTGCTAAAAGACATCCTAAAGCAGGTCAGACACTCTATGTTCCCTTGTCATTTTTGTCTTTAAATTAGCAAAACCAGTGGCAACTTCTGGTATACTAATTCCTATTTCTCTTCTATAGAATAATCAGATATTTTCCTTACAGCTCCTTTTCAGATAAGCTGAACTTGTGTGAAATTTGCAGAAAGTCAAAATAGAGTGGCCCTAAAAACCAGTTACCTAATGTTTACTTGATAGACATAATATAGACCTATATGCTTTAGTTCATTTTCCTTATTAAAAATACTTCAAGACACATATCAGATTGGTGGGCAATGAACAGCTACTGAAGCTCATTTTGAGGAAAGAAAAGAGGAAGACTGTGTCAATGCATTTTAAAAAAAGACTTTGCAGTCTGTCTCAATAGTATTCTTTTTATTCTCCAAACACAAGAACTGTAATTTCAGAATAATTATTAATCTAATCTGTGTTCATTACGCCAAAGCTTTGTACAAATTCAATTTAGAAGACATATCACAGGAAACTGACATTCATTAGCTGCGTGCATCAAAAATGTGGTCAAGCACTGTTCAGTTTCTTCTATGAAAAGACTTCCTTGAGTAGAATTCAGTGTGGAAGCAGAGTTAATGTCTGAAAAACAGAAAAAGGATACAAACAAGATGGCTTCTTGTGTTCCATGGTGATCAACATACTGATGGTCATCTGGTTTTCCTTTATTTGTTTATACTCTCTTTCTCTGTCTTAATAACTTTTCTATAAAAACAAACCCATAAGCAATTTAGATTCTATGCTACAGTTCAAAGAATTCCATTTTAAAAGTGGGGGAAAGAAATAGATTTTTATTGTAAATGCCAGTGTGATGCAGCATCAGTGTATGCTCCTGTTGGGTGACACCACAGGTGGGACTAGCCTCACCTAGCTGTAGCCATCTCAGTATCTTTGATTCTGGAGGAAATATGTCCTGGAGGAGGTTATGGGACTCCACTGAATGAAGAGTTTGACTGAGCTAAGGATGCTGTGACTAATCCCCTTGTCCACTTGTAGAAAAACCTAAGATTTGGCCAATGAATTGTCCCACCATAAGTGTTTTCCAGAACTCTGGCTACATCCAATTTGGTTTATATTCCAATAATAAAGTAAAAGAATAACAGAGACTCAAGGCACAGTTTTCAGTAGGAATGCAACAATGTGTAACTGACACAATTTGTCTCATCTACAGAGTTTTCTGCTAGAGTAATAATGACCTATACAAAAAAAGTCATTTGTTGTTTGTGTTCATGTGCATTCTATATTGCCTACAGTACTGCCTGGAAGTAGGAAGAAAGAATCACTCTATAGTTTGGTTGAATATCAAGGATAAGATTAATCAGCTCTAATAAAACTGCTGTTGAGATAACAAGAACTTCGTCTTCCAAGGTTGTGAAATACTTGTATAGCTCAGCAGCTGGAAAATATCTTCAGATGCTTCCACACTATTTATATTCTGCTTGTAGGAAGAGAACTTAATTAATTTTCTTTGTCATTAGAAACTTCCTGGAGAGTTTAAGGCAATCTTGATATCATTGCTTTTTTGAGAGAGATCAAGATGTAGAGAATTTGTCTGCAAGTCATAAATGTTATGTCTTTCTCTGCTCAAGTGTTTGGGTTCTTTTTCATAACCAAGAGTTCAATTCAAAATTTAAAAAGAACAAAAGAATTGAAACACAAGGACATGCAAATTCTGAAATAAAAAATAACATCTTTTTTATATGCCTAGGTATAGTTTTTAATGAGTGTCATACCTAGGGAATAAAAAGGCATTAGGATAGCAATGCTGATTCAATGCACACTGCAACCATATTTATTCTATTAGGTCCACAAAACGAAACTTTTTCTTCCTGTATTGAAAACCTGAAGTGAAACTCCACTATCACTGCTAATTCAAGGTCACTAAATGCCTAATAAGCAAACTGTGCTAGCCACTACATTTATTTTTGCTCTTCCATAAATTTGCAAATACAATTTGAAATTTCTTCCTCTTGTTAGTTTGAACATAAAGGTTGAACTCGTTCTCAAACCTGACAAACAAACTTTCACTGATAATTAGCTGTTCCCTAAGAGTCAGGAGCCAAAGGGAACAGTTCGACAGCCAGTGCCCAGACCCGTGGAGCAGCAAGGTGAGCAGGACAGACTCAGAGATGCAGTTCCAACTAAATTCAGATCATGAAGCAACATCACTGTGATGAGACAAATCTGAGGTCAAGGAGAACGTCAGGCTGGATTTTTTTCCGTATGTTCACCAGTCATCATAATTGTCATCATAATCATTACAATTAGTGCTGCACTTCTTAGAGATTATGTCAGCACTTCATTAGTTAGAAAGACCCTACACTCTTTGCTCTAAACCTGTGGGATGAGTTAAAAACCTAGAGCGAATCCATGGGAAGCAGGGATTATTCTGCCCATTTTCAGACCTATGAAGTGGAAGTATGATAATGTGAATTATCTGCTGTTGTCCTTGGAGTCAGAGGTTTGGGAGATAATGTTCAATTTTTCTCTGCAGTTACCTTTCCTAAAGTAGAAAGCTCACCACCCTCACAGTAAAGAATTTCTTCCTAATATCTAATCTAACCCTATCCCCTCTCAATTTAAAGCCATTACCTCCTAATCTTTCCTTATGTGCTCCATCTACAGCCCTCTCCAGCTTTCTTGTAGGCTCCTTTCAGGTACTGGATGACTGCAATGAAATTTTCCTGAAGCCTTCTCTTCTTCAGTCTAAAAACTCCAAATCTCTCAGCCTTTCTTCACAAGAGAGGTGCTCGCACCCTGGTCATCTTTGTCTTCCTGTTCTGGACTCACTCCAGCAGCTCCATGGCTTTTTTTTAATGTTGGAGGCCCCAGAGTTGGATGCAGTACTCCAGGTGCAGTCTCACAAGACTGGAATAGAGGGGCAGAATCACCTGCCTTGACCTGCTGGCCATGCTTCTTTAGATGCAGCTCAAGATAAGTTTGCTTTCTGGGCAGCAAATGCACATTGCCGGCTCATGTCAAGCTTCTTTTCCGCCAGTGTCCCCAAGTCTTTCTCCCTGGGGCTGTTCTCAATCCATTCTCTGTCCAACCTGTACTTGTGCTCGGGATTGCCCCAACCCAGGTGCAAAACCCTGTGCTTGGCCTCATGGAACTTCATGAGATTTGCATGGGCCCACTTCTCAAGCCTGTCAGGGTCCTTCTGGGTGGCATCTCTTCCCACCAGCGTGTCGACTACACTGCACAGCTTGCTGTCATCGGCAAACTTGCTGAGGGTGCACTCAATAGTGCTGCCCCTGCCACCAACAAAGGTGCCTAAAGAAGTGTGCTGTGCACTTTCCATATAGATGGGAAGGGGAGAGAATAAAGACAACTGCTTGGTCAACCCATAAGGCAGAACACTTCTAAAATTAAGTTTTAGAAACAGTACATCCCTTATGGAAGAAAACAATAGCCTATTTAATTCTTGAATACACTATGAAGTGATAGTTTGTCAAAACCATATAAAGCCTTTTTATATAGACTTTTAACCTATTTCTACCTGGCCTATTTCTACATGTACTTAAACCTATCTATCTCATATAGTATGAAGTTTGCATCTATCTTTGACAGTAATTAAGCTTTGGATTTGGGTTAGAATTAAATCAGATAGAAAAGGGGACACTTTTTAAGGTGCAAGCAAAATTCATTTTAGACATTTGAACATAATTAAATGTTTTATTCCGTATATGTTTTGAAGTTGAAGAATGTCTCTATTTTGCGATGAACTCAAAGAATGCTCATATATCACTAACATTAAGGCTTGCAATAATACATTTTAACTGCAGAAAAGAATCTTTCTATAACTTATTTCACTGATATTTCTCAACATTCTTAGCTTGGCTTTTTACAATGGCATAATATTGTTCTATTAGAAGGGAAGAGGCTTTCAAAGAAACATTCTTCACACACTTCTGCAAAAGCACTAAATGTTTTTTTCCAGTTTCATGTAAGACAGCAGACAAGTTATGCATTTCATTGGGCTCTTAATTCCAATTCTTGAGCAGCTACAAAATGTTTTCTAAAGTTAGTCTGTTCCATCTGATTTTTTTTTTTGGTGCTAGATAAGTAAGAGCCCTCAGCACAGCTTTATGGAATTACAGCCTGTGAGGCAAGCATTTTGCGTGTTGAACAAATTTGCAACAGACTTCAAGGAAGTCGGGAGCCATCATGCAAAAGAATTTCATAAAAGTCAACTGACTTCAACTGAAATCAATGGGAGGCTTTCCTCTGACTTCAATGGAAGTTGAAACAGATGCAGAAGGGGCACTTTATAAGGAGAGAAAACTAGTTAATTTAGGATTTTTGTACATAATTAAAGAAGTATTCCATTATTCACATATATGAATGCCAACTTGTTGTACCATGTCTTTTATGATTAACAATGGTTGGATAGTATCCAAATGAAAATTCTGGCTACTTGTGGCTATCTGGCTTAAATGCAATGAAACATAATGTGCCAGATTCTTGCAGTACCATCTGTGTATGCCAAGGATGAGCTTTCTACATCATATGCAGTTATTTTGCATTGGATGAGTTTGGAAAGGTGGGATTCATTAAAGAACATCCGCACTGCCATTCGGAAATATTTTTATCATACGTTGGTGTCAGTATAACATGTTCAGCAACAAAACCTGACACTGATTACAAGGACCTATGAACATTACTTCATGCATTGCCTAAACTTGCACAAGAATAGCCTCTTCCATAGCCAGAATACTTGAAGACATGTTCTGAGCAGAGCCATACTGCCCTCTGTCCCACAAATACTCAGAACCAGATGTACAAACACGTCATTCTGTGTAGTCCTATGCAGTTCACTAAAACTACCATATTTTTATTCTGTGCTTTAGTCAAAAGTAGTTGCCTCTTCCATGTGTATGGTTTTATAATACTCTAGTGTATCACTGTGGGAGTGATAAAACTTGCAAATTACGTGCAGACATATTTCAGATTTTTTTAAAGGGTACCCCAAAGATATTGTTTCTAGACTATGGCTGATTTAGCCGTACTATCACTGTTTCTACCTCCTGTATCATGTTAAATGTAAAGCCTTACTCTTCAATAAAAATATCTCACAGTTTTGTCTCTCTAATCATCCTTATCTCTCTTAGTATCTGGACATAGATTTTTTTTCTCCCATTGGCTGCAACACTAAAACTTTCCCTGTGTTAGGTACAATTGCAAGGAAGCGTGTCTATATTTTTTCCCCTGCTGCTCCTGATAGTTGGAAAGTGCTCTCTTCAATCACCTGCAAAGCCTCAGTCATCTTTCTTCAAATCCTTATTAAAACTTTCTTATTCTCATTTCTTAAAAAAAAAAAAAAAAAGATTAAAAACCCAAACAAGCTTCTGGAAGAATATGGCTGCCTGAGTGCAAAGACTTTATTATGGAAATACAGAACAAATGCTACTTTTTATTTTCTGGGCAACCTAAACCTATTGGGTTAATTTGCACACTGAAGTTTGAGGTCCATATATTTACTTCCATCCTGGGCACAGTAGAACAACCCTAATGGCAAGTGTCAGTCAGAAAATGTCAATGTCAGAAGAAAGGAGACCTCCTGAATAGAAAACATGGTACAGATTTGTTCTGATAGATTTGACTTCTTCAGAAGTTGCAGATCATATCCCTCCTATTGCTAATCTCACTGGTCACATTTGCCACTGTACAGCAAGAAATATAATTATTTACAACAGCTAATGAAATAAGAGCTATACTTATCTTTTTACAGTGACAAGATGAAGCCATTTAGTCAGTGCTTAAAAACTTCCAGAAAAGGACAAAACCCTTAAGAATTTTATTTTCAAGCTTAATTCAGGATGATATCAGGATTTAATACCCTACCTTCAATCTAGCAAGGGATGTTTTTTGCAGTTACCTCAATGTTTGCAAGGCTGTGTGACTCACAAACAAATTGCTTTCATGGTTGGGTTGCATTTACACAAGTCAGCGTGTGAATTTTACATGCAGATCAACAAGATGGGACAGATACAGGTGTGGGCATATTTATATAAGGGATTTGAATATGGGCATGGAAGAGTGGAAAGCAAAATATCTGCGATGGCACATTTGCTACTTCAGGCAGAAATTGCTCACAATCATATTGATGAAACTTTAAAGAGACTAAATTCATACAAGGCATTAAATAGGATTTTGTCAGAGAGTTTGTGGTAGAAGAAGCTGAAAGCAGGTGACATCCCAAATCCTTAACTAAATATGGATTGATGCCATGAGTTCATCCTTCACTTACAGCAAATGGTGTGGACCTCATCCCAAAGACGGCAACCAGCCACATTAGCCTCTCCAGTGAAGTACAAAATGCCACTGAGCTTTAGAGTGTAAAGGGAACCTACGTGCATACAGTTCAGATAGAAATAAAACAGTACGCTTTGCACCATCTCCTACTAACGCAACATGTGTGCACAACATGGCATATTGATGTAACTCACAGGAGGGAGGCAGCCCTTAGTTCCACACTGAACGTTCATTGCTTAAGAGGTGAGGGGTGGACATAGAACTTTGGTTATTAAGAGGATATTGCTTAAAGGATAGGGAGATGATGAAGCACCTAAGACAATAGAATTTAGAAGAAAAGGAGATTGGGCAAAGAAAGGAAATTGAGTGTGACAAGCAGGACTTTCCCATGGTGAACCTGTGCTGACTGTGACCAATGCCTGCATAGGCTTTCAGGTGTTATTCCAGAACTCACGGAATAATCTTCATAATTCTGCCAAGCACTGAATGGAGACTGACAGGCCTGTGGTGACCAGGGTCACCCCATTTGCCCTTGAAGACTGGGACATTTGCCAGCTTTTAGTCACCTCTTAGTCCCCTTACACTCTTGAAAAATCCATTGAGAGAAGTTTCACAATGACATCTGCCAGATCTTTGTACCTGGGATGAATCTCACCTGGCCCCACACACTCACAGACTTTGCTAGAGCAGCAAATCCAACCCAAGTTTGGGCCTTGGCTGGGAGTTTCTCATTCTTGCAGTCATGGTTGCCCAGCTCAGGGCTTGGGGGGTCCCAAAGCTCATTGTCAGTGTTGAAAACCAAGGCAAGGAAAGCATTAAACCTCTCTGCCTCTACCTTGTCCCTGTTTGTGAGGTGAACATGTTCGCCATGTAAAGGGCCAATGTTATTTTCTAACTGCATTTTGCTATCAATACACTTTTAATTTGATACTTTAATAGTCCTCCATGGCCCAATCTGATCAGTCTCCTAAAAACTGCAGCAACAGGAGACCAAGAAAAGCTTTCTGGATCAGAGTCCAGTCCCTTTTTCTTATAAGCACTACAAAATATAGTATCTTTTCATCAAGTTAATACATCCCTTATAGTCCAAATGTTCCTGCTGATAAGGATGTGGTACAGTATATTCAGCCTTTGTACACTTTCATTTAAAACGAGTGTTTCTCAATCAACACACTAACACGTAGGCATGGAAAATACTTCTTTAGTAGAATAATGATATGCTGATAAACTTTAGTCAGAGGAAGTCAGAAAAAAAGCTCTGTGCCTATTTTATCTGCATGTTTTCTCTAAAAATCATTGCATATTTGAACCAGAATTGTTTGCAGGGGGAACTTGCTTTTGCCTGAACTTCTGAAAATGAAAGGCTGTCGTAGTGCTTTTAAAAGGAGTGTTAAGAAAGCCTTGTGTGGAAATCACCAGGAGCATGTGCAAGTTTGTTTCTCCATCCATGTGTATTCCAATGCGTGTGACAGAAAGGGAGAGGGGCAGAAAAGGAGAAGGGGAAGAGGATGAGAGCTTCTGAAAGGGCACGAGCCAACATCTTCTGAATACTGAAAGAGGACATAATGAATTCTGAAAGTTGTGGGGTTTTTTAAGCTATGCTAGCTGGAAGATTGCTGATGTAGTTTTATCTGGGACTCTGCATGTGAATACCAGAATCCGCAACGGCATTTTAGACTGGATTTAATGGATAGCTCAGTTTTACAATATCCATTAATAGTTTATGATATACAGAAATAGACTGAAAGAAGAAAGCCCTGTTAATGTACTAGCTTGGCTTGAAAAGAGATACAAACAATAGAAATCCCACTAAACTGATTTATCTTATTTCACTAGATTTTAGACCACATAGTCTAGCCCTGTTGAGGATTGGGTTTCTGGCTGGTAAGTGTGTTTTATTCCAACTCTTTAAGTACCAGGATAGTCCTCCTTCCTCTTTCTCTGCATTACAGCAATCATATCAGACATGGATTTGCCATTATTTGTAAATCACGAAGGAGCTTTAGCTCAGGGCAGAAGTCTGGTGTGTTGAAATTTTAGACAGACTTAAAGCAAGTGTGTTAGTGTAATAAAACATTTCTCATGAACTTATGAACCTGTAGCTCTTATACGTTTGTCTCTCATGGTTTATTGTATAAATGGCATGTATACTTTCTTTACTAAGTATCTGTCAAAATGATGCATATCTTTCACATAAAATATATCTCCAGATGCATCCAAATATAAGATATGTCTGAGAAGGCAAGGAACATGCTAAAAGGAGAAAATTTATCTACATGCTTTAAATAACATTTCTGAGTGCCATCTATCCCTCTTTTTTTAATGAAAGAAAACAGCGTTGTTTAGTCAAAGGCCTCTGCCATCAATGAAATTCGTATAAATTCACAAGCATTTGATCAGCAAGTTTTTCTGGTCACTCCAGTCAGATTGCCATAAAGTCAGTGTCATGGAGTTTTCAGTGTGAACCTGCTAAATTTTTGAAAGAAAAGTTTTTTCCTGTTTCTGACCTGCCTCCTTCCTATCTCCTGCCTCAGAAGATAAATGTCGTTTTCCAAAATAGCAGTTTTTGTAACATATCCTTATCTCAGTGTTTGCAGCCTAAGCACAGTAAACCTAATGCATCTTTGACATGTTAAAATGCTCCAGAAGCCATGTGCCTGGAATGTGTTGGACTTGAGGACGTGCTGGTCAACCGTGCATGAGAAGTGCAAAATTCTTCCAGATGTTAAGCACCTTGTTCTATGCTGCTACTGCCACTGGACGATCGGTAATCTTGAAATATGGAAAAATTACTGAATTCTGCATTTTTGCTTGGAGGAAGAAAACATGTCTTGCTACAGACATAGGGTACTCTGTCTTGGTGTGAGGGAGAGCACAGAGTGGCCTAGGGCTTCCTACACCAACTTTACTTCCCACCACTCTTTTTGGTTCAATCCCATGCCAATACAAAATTCTATCCTTAGAGTGAGAAAAGAATGGTGATGAGAAGCCAATATATCTTGATTTTATATATGTCACTGTTTTGTGGGGTTTTTTTATGAAGATAGTGTATGGCAGCTACTACTAAATAGATATCAGTAGGTTCTTTCACTATCCACAGATTTGAAAAAATATTTCCACGGAAACATGTCTTGCTTACTGAACCGGACATGAAGTAGGACTACATCTGTCAAAAGTCTCAGCTGAAAATAGCAAGTTGCATGATTGTCTCAAAAACCACTGTGACAGAATTTACCCTGTTTTGCTAGGTAGACAAGATGTGTCAGTCCTGAAGGAGGTGTAAATTTCTTAGAGTTTTTATTCAGTTTTAACTCTTTATTTGAGTGCTAATTGAAATATACTGTCTCACTATGTACTTACAAACAAAGCATGTGGGAATTGCTAAGTCCTACTTTTACAGCACAATTTTATAAGCAGATAAAATGATATTATTTCTTTAAAATGTGCTAAATCAGATAACATAGTGGTTTTTTATATCATGTATGAGTGATAACATGAATCATTCACCCTCTACATTTGCTATTTGTTTGATCTCTTGTTTTGTACAGGTAGTATTTCAGAAGAAAAAGAGAAGGAAGAATAAAAGAAAAAAAAACTGATACAAATAAAAAGTAAAACAAAAAGGAAAAAAGAAAAACAGTTCCTGCTCTCTAACAGTATAAGTGGTCTAAAGAGAATTATGATCCTCTTGCAAGACCAATTTAAGCAGCAGTTGAGCCAGAGTCACTGTTCTTTCTTCCTTGTTCTCAAGTTTCTGATAGTTTATTCCCCCTTTACTAGCTGACACAAGAATTGGATGGCACCTGCCTTAGATACTTTCACTATTGTTATCTCTGTAGTCAGAGACTGCTGTATTTACACATACTTAAGGGCACACCTTTCAAAGCTGTCTAATCTTTTTCTACAGAGCATGGATGAATTTCTTCCTGACCAAATCTGCAGAGTTTAAAATTACAGGAGCGGTTTAGAGTAGGTATATCTACCTATACATTATTTTAGGCACATCTTATCTTTTAAAGGACTATTGATAAATCCCAAACTAATTAAATATCATGTCAGCTTTCCCTAATACTACATGAGAAGAGTAGGAAGGAACCAGAGATAATTTCTAGCTTGTGGAAATATTATTAGCAGAGAAATATTAAGAGATTCATCACGCTGTTCACTGCCAGGATAACTGTCTCAACTATCACTTGCTGCTTCAGTCTGTTATCTGTCAGATAAATATTAACACTCTCTGCTACAAGAATGGAGGGCCCTGAACAGAAAGCCGAGTGCCAAGACTATCATGGCACTTCTTCAGGCAGAAGGCAGAGGGACAAGATGCCAGGCATCATATTGCAGTATGAGCTTCTTTTCCTGTGGATGCAATACTTATCTGTTCAACAGATCAGACATCCTACAGTACAAATCCTACAGCAGTGGCTGCAGAACTGCTTTACTGGTGTGTCTTGGGTCTTAAGAGTTTAAGAATCCTCAAAGAATTATTTCTTTAATATTTAGGAGCGTGTAGCTGACTTTCAGATGGGGAATACTTAGAAATGGGGAAAGTATCCAGCCAGTGCTCCCTGGCTTCCACATCTAGTGACAGTGATTTAGCGCTGAGGCAACACGGCAGACAGCAAAGAAGTATCCTAGGGCTGGGATTCAGCTGCAGGTGGTAGAGAGTTAATTGTGTCCAGATGTTGATGAACAAAATATCCAACTTCAGTTACAATCAGTAGACGTCTTGAGAGTTTGTCAGTGGAGTCTCAAGTACTACACAGCTGAGCAGTGTACGTGTTTATTTGAAACTTGATTCTAAGTCCTCCATAGATTTCTTTGCAGATACCAACTGGGGCATAAGTTGGTTGTTTAACACAGGCAAAGTGATATTTGAGATGTCACGGAATATCAGAGATGTCCTTGTGAGACTGGCAGATGAGGGACTTCATGCATGAGCATTTCTGAGCTCCATCAAACTTGATGTTTGACATGAGATAACCAATGTCATCGTTAGCGTTGCAGACTGATATTTCTATTAATGCTTACTTTCAGTGTAACCTGATGAGTGAGAATACTGGCTGAGAGGTGGGCAGCAGATCCAGCAGAGAGACCAGGGGTGATGGCTGCAGAGAGACCAGGGGTGATGGCTGCAAAGAGCTTTGGATGCCATAACAAGCTGTAGAACCGGATCTGTGAATACTTGGTGCAGTTTCTCCTGGCAAAGGGCTGCTATCATGGGACATCCTTCAAAGCAGGGTCTTGTTTTTCCTAAGGATTTGACATTAATAGCTTTATAACACATAATCCAAATCTTAATGCTAAATGACTATGGACTGCATGTACATGCAATAGAAGGCATTATTATTCGGTGGTAAAATCCTGGCAGCTGGAAAGGACAATTCCATTTCTAAACAGACAAAAGTGCATGTGTTCTCTGTAGTGCCTGTGGTGTAGGAAGTGTGTAGTTGCACATGTGGTGATCCAAGAGTATTGTCAGGTTTGGGGATAATGTTAATGTATTTTATTAAACTAGCCTTGCTTTGCTTAAATAGATAAATAACCTTTCCAGGGTTAGAAGCTGCTACAAGAATGGAAGAATTTCCATTTATAATGCCTAAACTTTTAAGATCACAAGAAAAACAAGGGCTCAGAGATGACCTATCCACTGAAGGCCTCAGTTCTAAACAGTGCCCGGGGACATTCCTGATATTCACAAGTCAACTGAATGTAGTTTGGGCCTCGGAGTTTTCTCCTTTTAGTGAACCAGAGTCAGAGAACTGGTTGGTTGAAATCAAAGTGTGAGATGTGCTGCAGTACACACAGGAAGCTGCCTTTTTCTTCTGTTTTGTGTGTGTATGTCTGTGTGTGTTAGTGCTCGTACTGAATGACTTGGATTGTCTCTTGTTCTTTCAATAGCAAGGCACTCATTAGGACCCTTTACCTTTACTAAAAAACATGTTTTCAACTTTGGCATGGCCACTAGCCAGAAAAGCAATTTCCTCTTTTTTTTTTTCCTTCAAAAAAAAGAGGTTGTAAACCATCAGCCTGTATCAGGAAGAAGGATTTCAGTTTTAAAGGTGAAATAGCATTTGCTCCTTTTACATGATAAATGGAAGAAATAGGATACACTAATGAAAGAGAGACGACATAGCAATTAAAAATACCAGGAGAGGGTTGTACACAAGTCTATCCTCATGTTATCTTAAAGTAAATTAGCATGAGAGGTTAAAGAAGCCAGACTTCTTTTACTACATAAATTACTCAGCTTTCAGTACAGATTTTACAAGAGCACATATTACTTACCTGAACAACTGATAGTGTGGTATTTATCACATGCTGTCTCCATTTGTAAGGTCATAAATTCCCTTGCTGTGGTTGCCTGTAACTTGTTTTAGTGCTAAGTGTAGCAGTAAAATGCTGGAAGAAAATCTATAGATTCAGCTTATAATACCTGGCTCTGTTTTATCCTATCTCAAAGGAAGTGAGAGATAAGGCTGAGGTTGCCTAAAATGAACAGATATAGGAGTAATTGCTGCTTAGTGTCTTAACTGTCATTTATACATTGATTCCTGGCATTTTAATGGATTAAGAAAGCAAGCTTTTTCTTCCTGCATTAAACCAAGGTGTTTCAGCTAGGTATCTCCCCTGAAACTCTAGTCCCTTGCAAGTTAAACACATAAATTAATACAAATATGTAATTTCAAATGATAAATGTACATATATATTGTATCTATAGCATATAATATATATTAAAGGAAATAATAATAATAATTTTTAAAGATACTTTACTGTTTTTACTTGTGTCCTGGTGAAGATAAAATGCTGGTTTGACAGTCTTTTTAATTTCAAACAAGAATGAGGCATTTAAGCTGTAAAAGTTTTAAGGTAGAAACTTAGCTTGCTTTCTTATATGTGAAACTAGCCTCAGTGTCTGATTATACTCCAAAATCTGTTACAATTATTTCCGATAGATCTTAATCTGTTTTTTATTTGTGGGGTTTTTGTTTGTTTGTTTTGTCTTGTTGGATTTGTCTCACAATTTATGATATATGAATTCTTACAGCTTTATGTTGACTTATTTGTTATACTGATTTACCTTTGCAAGATAATT
This sequence comes from Oriolus oriolus, assembly GCA_013400235.1. NCBI lineage: Eukaryota > Metazoa > Chordata > Aves > Passeriformes > Corvidae > Oriolus > Oriolus oriolus. The sequence continues at coordinate 178,433 of VXBT01001758.1, read as the reverse complement.
ATGCTATCTCAAAACCAGTGGAACATGCTGTTTACTGCCTGTCTGGGGCATTATTTAGACTATGAGGACTTCAACAAAATTATATTTTGTTTACAGATATCTCAGTTGATCTTCTGAGGCACCATGAGGTGTCTGGAAGTAGTTTGCAATGGATACCCCAACAACTCAGAATCAGACTGAGGCATTATTGGAAAGCAAGCTGTACTGTTTTGTGATTTGCATTTCCCCAACAGGTATGACATCTGCTTGATGACTCCTGGAGCGCGGCTAATAATGCTGCTGGCAGGGTTTGCTCTTTTCTGCATTTTGCAGATGTTTCATCCAGTGGTGCACAATTTTATGCCTCTCCTGAGGCATAAAATCTGTGGTGTTGTATGCATGTTGTATATTAAGTGCTACAGGACGGAGATGACTTTCTCAGATCTTTCTCAGCACTATGACATCTGTTCTTTGTGACAACAGGCATATCACTTAGGAGATCTTCTACAAATATCCTGTTGCACAGGAAAACAGGTTATTTCACTGATAGTCATGTACTGCTGCTAAAATGTATTCAAATTTAAAAGAAAGGTTTTTATTTAATTATGATACATATTTACTAAACAAACCACAAATACTTATCAGAATTCAGCCGTTTACATGTTAAGTAGGCTGTTGCCATAATCATCCTGTTTTACACTCATGAATACAGAGCAGAACTAATTCTGTATCTCAGAGATTGAGGGTAGGGCAAATTATTTCCTCAGGGCTGCAGATAGATTTGTCAAAATCCAGATTCAAAAGCAGAAGTGTTTTCAATAAGATATATGAAACTAGCCATCTACATAACCTACATCTTAATTATTTATTGGCTCAATTCAGACACTGGAACTCAGGTATCTGGTGAGATTTGGGATGACATAGGGTACTTAGGACATGCTCACGTGCCTAGGAGATATCACACAGGACCAGGGGGATACCCAAACCCTTCTGATGCAGGACCTGAAAGGTAGCATGATATTCTAAGATATATTAGAATAAGTACCTACGCTTAGGCAGCTGAATCAGGTCTTTACGCTTTCTTTCTCTAATCTTAATTAGATTTGGATAAAAGATTACCCAGTTTATTTGCTGGCAGAAGACAGAGAAATACCCTAAAACAACTTCAGTCACATGAGCAATTGCCAAGGTGGCAGGAGTCCTGATAGTTTAGATATATTTGGAGTGCTGAGAAGAAAATACAAGAACCTGTTACCAGGACTTCATGACCTACATCAGTGAACAGCTGCCTGAGCACAGATGAGCTCTGGATGGGCCCTGGTCCTTTGATTAGGTATCCTACACTTCTCTCTCTCATGAAATGCATGTTTCTCTTTCTTTTCATGGTCACTGTCCTGGTTTAGGAATGGTATCCTCCAATTCATTATTCCCACTAAAAATCACATGCCACTCCTCCTCCTCCCTCCAATAGGAGGCAAAAAAGACAAAGATCATGGGTTGAGATAAGAAAAATTTCCTGGAAATGCAATGAGATAAGAAAATGAACAGTAACAGCAAGAACATTAATAATAAAAAGTGTAAGAAAAGAAATTATTCATACAGATAAACTGCCATAATAGACAATACTGGATGATTCCCTTCATCATGTTTTCTTGACCAGACAGAACCCCTTCTCCCTGGAAGAGACTCCCTTTCCCCTGCCCCTGGCAATGACATGAGGTGGTACAGAATAACCTCCGTATCCTAGCCATGCCCCCTCCTGGCTGCTGCAAAAATTAACCCTGTCCTGGCTGGAATCAGGACAGTTACACAGGGGCAAGGCGAGTCGGATTTGATGCGCACTTGACTGCTGTAACCAGTATGGAACTGGGATTTGGTTTCTGTAAGCATCTCAGGCTGTCATCAGAATGTCCTGTCTGGATGTTGAGACAGAGGTACAGCTACAATTAGCTGCAGAAATCAGCCTTACACAGCTTGTGATAATCTTTGAACTAAGCCAATGCAAGTTTTACTTGCATTTATTTTCCACAATGTCTTCAAAAACTGAAGAAGGTACTAGGGACTTTAAAAGAAAGAAAGGGTAAAAGTTTTGACATTTCTACGACCTTGAAATTACAGCTTTGTAATATCCACAGTTTGAGTCTACAGTGAAGAGGGCTGCTGCTGTCAGCTTTACAACATAAGGTAAAAACATAACACAAGACTTCCCACACTGGATCAAATTAAGGATTTATCCTGCTGTTGCTTTTGAAAGACATTAGGCACCTTGGCAAGAACATGACAAGCAATCAAGTAAATGTACTCTGCACTGTCTAAAGCAATCTAGGGTGTCACAGATGAATGTAGTTTATAAGACGAAAAAATACTTCCAAAGGAAAACCACAAGGAGATGGACAGAGGTGTTGTCTTTGTTTTTAATAGCTCTTGATGGATTCCTCACCACCTCTCTTTTTTCCAGTTGCTTTTTGAATCGTGTGAGAAGGAGATATTTGAAAAATCACCTCTTCTTTGTTCTGAACCTGAATTTTGCAGTCCTCGTGTCTCTCAGAAGTGCTCTTCAGAGTACTTACAGCACTATTAATGAAAGAGATTTCAGTGTAATCATTAACAAACGGTTAGCCTAAACTCATTTTACGGAGGGAACTGAAAAGTCTTTGTGTCGAAATAGCAGTTGGTATCTTACTGAGCCTGGGCTTTTCTAGGAAGAGAGAGGTGAAAGGCTCTTTATTCTGTTCTCACTATCAGTCTCCTGCACGACACAGTCTTCCAGGATGCAAGATTTAAACGTTCAGCAAAGTGATTTCCACTGATATGACAAAACTCTTCATGGTGAAAACCCAGCTGGAGGGTTGCATCTTTTACAGAAGTCTGACACTGTGTTATTACTAGCATCCTGAAAGTAATTTGTGACAATAAGGAAAGAAATAGGGCCATCAATCAGTTCCTGTTTCAACCAGAACACAACCTGCCAGTTCCTGTTTCAACCAGAACACAGTCAAACAACAGATTTTAAACCCAGATCTTTCAGTGTGCCAGTTTAAGAAACCTTTTCTTGCTTATGTGTAGCTTCAGGAGGAGGAGCTCTTGCTAGATGCTGGTAGTGGTCCTTATTTAATTCAGTGTAAATTCATAAAATAAATTACTGGGATAATTGGCTGTGTCTTCAGTCCATGTGCATGCACACTGTATTTTTTCCATAGATACAAAGCAGATTTATAGCTTAAAAGTAAGTGCAAAGAGAAAGGAATATTAATAGTAATAGACTTGTGCCAGATTTTATGACCAGCTATGATAAAAAAGGAGTTCAGCCACTTTGAATATCAGGATCTGTCAGATCCTACTCACTATTTTGTAGGTCCTGATGGAAAACTCAACAACTAGATAGAGAAAATGCATTTGATTCTTTCATTGAAAATGGAATACATTTCATACTAGTACTATTTGAAAAGAGTAATGTTAAAAAAACCTAATGCCTAGATAAACCTGAGGTTGAATAGCTCTCTAATACTATTTTGGATCCCATGTATTAGCCTTCTCAGCTGATTTTTGGATCTCCTTGTTTAGGAACTTTAACCAAGCAAGTTTCTAAGAATTTTTTGCCAGTGATGCCAATTTTGGACCCAAAAGCAGAAAAAAATAGCACAGTTACAGTGTCTTCTAAAACATGTTTTCCTCTGCATGAATGAAGCAAGGCCTAATATCTGTAATTAAACTAACATCCAGCTGAAAACTTGTCTATTGACACAGTAAACAAAATTTCCTTTTTCCACAGACATTGTTGTTCTTCTAGAAAAGTGTATATCAAAATGCATTGAATACATTGGTTTGACTTTTTAAGAGAAAAAAATGCTGAAGCCCATTTTTTTCTTTTTCTTTTTTGTTATTTTTTTTAATCTCTTCATTTTATCATATTTATAAAAAGCAGTGAGGATAACCAACAATATAAAACTGTTTCTAGGAAGGGATGGCTTGGTATTTCCTGATGGAATGCCTCCTTGTGCCCACCAAAGAGCACAGGTGTATCCTGCTGCAGGGAGACCCTCAGGGCAGAAGATCCCATTGGATTTTCTGATCTTTGTTCAAACAGACACTGTAGGAACCTCCAGCTCTGTCCACTCTATGACTATGCATAATTTCAAAGGTCACCTTAAATAATGCTCTGGCCTTTCAAACTTCTCCCCCAGGGTCAGGATGCATTTCCAAGAGAGTGATTTTGTGCCACTAGTGGTCAGACTTTCATAGCAGAGCAGCGCCTGGCATTTTGCAGTTTTTGAACAATCTGCTTTTCTGCTCCGATGCTAAATGGTTAGGTCTCTAAAAAATTGGAATCTGAAAGCAGGAAGTGATTTATTCAGGAAATTTGAATTGAGACATCCAAAAGAAAAAAAAAATTGAAAAACTACTTTTAATGAAGAACATTAGAAGTGTGGCATTCTCAAAACTTTTTGTAAGGCATGATACAGGAAAGAAATCTTCAGCGTTTCCCTCTTCAACCTTCAGTGTACCATGAGCATTTTTTTCCTTGCTGTATTGAGAACCTTCCTTTCTGCTGTGTTGTGTCTCAGGATTAGTCACATCGTATTACATTCCTGCTTTCTACATTTATTTTACCAATTTGGCTGGAGTATGACAGATCTTATCACGTTTGGCAGGATTTGTTTTGATGATGAATGGCTCTGCAAGTCTTTGCTTGCAAAGTATGACAGTCCACATGCATACTCTTAGCTCTCACTCCATTTATTAGTTTAGTTGTACGTGGTTTTGTATAATTCCGTGTATTATAATTAAAATGTAGCCATCTAAAAGCACATTTAGGGGGGTCTGAAAAACAGTACTCAGTGCTCTGAAATTACATTGAATTTTGAAGTGATAGCAGATATAAACTTTTAAAAAATTATTTGCTAAGCAAGATCTTATTTGCGAAAATAAACAGTGCTATTGTAGACACAAGGCTTAAATTATGTTCATTTGAAAATGTTACTGTTGTTTTCATTTGGCCACTTTCATGATCTTCTATTAGTAACTTATAAATAGTCATGAGAAAAAATTGCATAAGTTAGAATATCTGGAAAATGTTTATTCTTTTATATGTATACCTAGGCAACGGAAATAGTTTTACTTAAACAAAATAATTCACTATTTGTTATTTTATGTTTTAGAAATCTGTCATCTTCTCAGGGAACAGATACCATATTACATGATGTAGGCAGCTTAAAGATGAAAGGCAAATGTTTTGTGAATGCATAATCTAAAGTTTATAAATTAATTATGTATACAACTTGATGTGTAAAGTCCTTTCTCATATTTTGGTGACTGCACCACCATCCCATTGCCTTTAATGGAATTTCTTACAGATCTAAGCACTTGCCAGCATGAACTGTCAATTCCAAGCAGTCCTTGATAGTGGGAAGAGGAGTCAGAAAATACAATTTTCTTATTGACAACAAATTAAACTTGAACTGTTGCATTAACAATTGATTTTTGTTGGCTTATGCAAAATTTTATTTGTGTGGTGAATAAGCTCTTTTGATCTAGGATTTTGAGAAAATATAGACTGAAATGGAAAACACTTAAATACCAGAAAAAGGTGGTGTAGTTTCTTTATTATATGTTTTGATTTTAGCTTTTTACGGGGATCAGTCCAAAATGAAAACAGGCTCTCCATCAAATTCCTATAATAACCTTTTAAAGTAACATCCTCACTATCAGAACTAAAAGTACATAATTTTAATGGATCTGGTTAATTTTCAAATCAGATTTTGCAAAATCTGAAACAAGTGAATCAATATAAAGTGAAAGTTGTTCTGTGCTTGTGAGTCCAGGTATTCACTGATGATTCATACAATTACAAATTTGATTTTGTATAGTTATCTGTGTCATCAGCGTAGATAACAACATTATTAGTTCCTCAAACAGCTTCCAATAATGTGTGAAAAGAACAATTACATTGTCATGTGGGATTTGAGTCACCTGGGGGAGGGAGCCTTGAGATCTCATGAAGTCACCGGTTCATCGCTCCAGGATTACCCGACCAGGCTGGAAGGAGCATTGACCAGCCTGGTCTAGTGAAAAATGACCCTGCCCATGGCAGGTGGGTTAGAACTAGATCTTTATCTTTAAGATAAAGATTTTTGCCTTCTAAATCAAACAATTCTATGACTTTGTGATCTCCTGAAAGTTACAGAAATAAAAGAGTACAAAGAGTAGGGCTGTCTGAAGTTGCTTAATGTTGAATCTCATTAGGATGGAAAATAGTGAATTAATCACTCAACAAAGAGCAAATATTTTCTTAACATAATTAATAAGAATCTGGTTCATATTTTATATTTAGCCAAAGAGCGACCCAGGCCAGTGATGAAAATACATGGCTCTTTTGAAAGCTATTTTCCTGAATTTGAAAGCAACTACTAACATAATGAAGGAAAAAGTCCCTATTTTTGGGGGAGACCAACAGATAAAATAAAAGCAAAAAAACATCTGCAGTACTGCAGACTGCAACTAAGAATACAGCCACTGGATAAGGAAAGCTAAATCTATAAAAATTTTGAAAAATTACATATTTCATTTGTATAAGGAAATGAGAGGAATTATTTAAATTCTTAGAAATAACCCTAGCTATGATATAGATTCTATATGAGACAAAAATTATCTTAGTCATTTGGAAAAGGCAAGGATATTTAATAAGTAGCATTTGAAGTCACATAATATAATCAGATGTATTCAGTAAAAAAAAAATTATCTGAAGTAGAAGAATTAGTTCATCTCTTACAATACTAATGAAATACATTATGTTTCATCAGTAGCTGTAGTAGACATTAAATAACAAAATAAAGAGTGAAACAATTTTGGATCAAGTAGATAGTATGACTTGTAACCAAGAGTAGCAAAGGTACTGGCAGAGGAGCTTTTTGAAACATTTGTTTTAATTTCAAACAAGGCATATAAAATGGGGGACTTCCCTGGATGCTGAACAAAAGCTAATGTTGCTCTAATATTTTATGAGAAGTATTTTATGAGAAGTATTTTATAAGAAAATTTATGACCCACATAAGCATATCTTCATACTGATTCTGAACAAGAGGCTCACAAGTGAAGCATCCACAAAAGAATTAATGGATATTTACATCATTAAATCTAGTCAATGTACTTCAGGGATGCTGACTATTTTTCAATGAACATATAGGCCTGTTTTTCAGGCTAACTATTATGACAGAAATTTATGCTTGCACTGTATTTGACTTTATTTCACATGACATCTGAAAAATTTCAACATAGAAAATTCAGCAGAGACAGTCTTTCTTGTACCCTTACTTCAAGCAGGACTTTCAAAAATTTGGAAAAAATTGAGAGGTTTCAAAACAGACCTGCAAACCTCTTTTCAAAGATGTCATGCAAACATATTGTCTACTTCCACAAAATCCAACTCTTTTCTTTACAAAAATTAAGACCTTTTTCTTATACACACTCTACTTGATGCAGTCTCACTGTAGCTGTTTGTGGCTAAAAGCACTTAATATTGCTTTTCTTTCATGCAAGCAGAGTTAGCCAAACTTGTGAGGCACGTGATTTTAAAAAATTGCTAGGCAGCTATGTGGTAGAATTCACAGATGAAGAGGCGACTGCCTTAGCTCATGAAAAGGACAAATGAAAGAAATAAAAATTTATAAATTCATCCCATCCATTCCCATGTGCCAGGGTGGACAATAAGAAGTGGGCAGGACTATAGCATGTTGGAAGTTTAGGGACCAAGCCCGGTTTTGAGTTGCAGCTTTTCTGTCATCCACCCTGCCCACACACTGGTCTCACTTCCACTCTCGTCTGCAGAAAGTCAGCTGGCTCTCTGGAGGGTCAGGAAATTTCAGGATTTGTGGAGTTGGAGACAGGGAAAGGGGAGCAAGGTTCTGAATGCATGCAGCTGACCCAAGCCTCATGGTTGTGCAAACTTCATCTTGAGCTCAGTATATCCATCAGTATAGCCATCAAAAGACGTTCTTTGCCCTGTTTAGCAGCGGGCAAATGTTAAATCTTTCATATTCATTCTTCACTATTCCACATCCTATATTCTTTTCTCCTGACTGGACCGAGAAGTTGAAATCCCTCCTAAGTAACAGCTGCTCTCTTTAGCCCAGCTGGCGCTCTTACAATAGGGATGTTTGGAGAAAACTGGTAAGTCTGTGGGCCTGGCAGCCTTGCACTGATGTGTACTGGTTCTGCAAAGAAACTCAGTTTCTGTGCAGAGCTGGAGATTTTCGCTATCCACATCTCTCTCAGGGATGAATCCTTTGCTTTGGAAAGACAAGTGAAGCAGGTGGGATTTCAGCAAACTCTATCTCCTCCCTGGGATCCTCATGGGGGGACACAATTGAACTGACAATAAGAACGCAAAAGATGCTTTTTCAGAATGCTGATTATTACACAATAGAGAAGCCTGTGGGAGCCCAGGGGAAGAGCTGCATTTAATCATGTCAACACAAGGGGCTGCATGGTCGTGCAACATATACTACAAAATTTGGCTGGCCTTTCTTTGCACCTTCAGCTTCAGCCTCCCATCCAATCCCCCTCTCACTCTGCTGTTATCTGGCAGAATCTGGAAAGAAATCATTAAACCACGTAGTTGTTCCAATAGCAGCTGCTTGCAAGGCGGCCTTGGGAGTTCATGTCAATTCCTGTGCTGTGCAGGGCTGCTCAGGGCTCTCATGAGTGCTCCTGGCAGCTCCCCACTCTCACAGCTCCAGAACAAAGTTGCGTGCAGGCTCTGCAAAAGAGTGGAAAGAAGTGAAAGTGGGAAGAAGGGGACGGCATGGCTCATTGTATGAATCACCCATGTGAGGGAGAGCTACATCTTTAGATATTATGGGGCTTCTCCCTCATTTTCTCTCTGTTGTATTTGTGTTTGACATTTTGGCTTTGCCTGATTTTTCTCTCTTTATCTCTTTCCATCTCCTTTTCCATATTTTCCACTGTGCTTTTGTGTACCTTCACCTCTTTTTATACTCTCTCACTTCCCCCCACCCCTTATTCTCCCACCTTTGTTAAATCACTCAATTTCCTTTTGATTTTAGAAATGTTTACTCTGTTTCTCTACATTTCCTCCCATATTTCCTTCCTTTCTCTTTTTTCCTGATGTTCTTCCTAAACTGCTCCTCTTCCTTGCTTCTCTGCCTGATTTACTCTACTCTCCTGTCTTCTGCACTGCTCCCTTCTCCCTCCCTCCCAAATCCCCTCTCCATTATTTCCTATCTGTGGTTGCAGGTGCTGCAGCTGTGGCAATCTGAGACACTCCAGGAGGGGTGGAGTGGGGTGTAGGGTGGTGGTGCTGGGGAGGGGCCGTGCCACACGTGCTGCTCCCACCCTGCAAGCAAAAGGGGCAGGGTTCTGCCTGTGCAGGTCTTGGGACAATGGTTCCTGTCAACAGGATGGGGGAGTTTTATTTAAATGTGGGAATGTCTCATGAAAATTGGGACATCTGGCACCCTTAAATTCCATGTCTGACTTCAACTTCATCTGCTGCCGTTATGAGTGTCATAAACATGGGTAATTTCACAAGCCATAGGAGTCAGAGTACACAATAGATTGCATTGCAGATGGTATGCCTGCCCTTAAAAGGACTGGGTCTTGTAGAGTTGCAGAGATTGCAGCTTGGCATATCCTGGAAAGAGAAACATGAACTCAGGAATGAAAGATTCCACCACTGTCATCATGCACAAAACATTAAAAACATTGCAGTCATGATTTAAAATCAGAAAGGAAAGAGATCAAAATATGCAAATTAAAAAGAACATACATAGCATTAGTATAGGAGCCATCATTCAGTACCGGACTTAATCACAAAATTGTAGGTTTCTCATTTATATGTCTAAATTACCAATTTCCCAATGGTCCTTCTAGAATTAGTGAAGACATCTCGAGGAGACCACTCAGAGCACCTAGGCTGATACTCTGCTCTTGCTAGGACCCTCAAAGGGTATCTCTCCCTTCTAGTCTGGGGTGGCTTTGCTTTTCACCACACCATGATTCAAGTTAGTCTTCTTCTTTCCTGCTATTTCGATGCCTCAGAATTCTACACGGCTTCCTGGAATATTTTTTCCACAAAAAATAGGCAAACAGGTATTTTGCTGTATGTATTTGCTGTTCTGGTCCTGCTCTTTACTTTGACACCACTGAGGCCATGCAGATACTAGTCAAATTTTTGGCCCCAGTTATTTTGTGATTTGTAGCCACACTGCCCATCTGATAACCAGCAGAGGGAGTGCAAGTTAGATCTCTCAGTGCCCATGGTGTTGGTGTCTGTGCGAGGAAATGGCTCTAATGTAAATAGCAGAATGTGTTCATTTAAACAGGAGAGATAACAGGACAGAGATGAGTTGCCAGAGGGATGAGACTAGCTGATGAGAGGAATGTTTTCTCTAAATATTAAGAGGATCATGTGCACAACATCAGATGAAAAATACACTGGCAACGATTTAATTAATATCATCTGCTCAATCCAGATTTTTTGTTTGTTTGTTGATTTAAATGAGATTCTTTTGCAGAAATTTATGTAAGAAGTGCCCTTGTTGGTTTCAAGAGTCTGTACTTCAAATTTTGCCTCCTAAGATATGGCTTAGGAGCAAGGGGGTGGTGGTGATAGAGGCTGCAAAGGGAAATAATTTTCTTTCTTTGGGAACTGCATTCCTTTTCATGATGATTTCCCATCTTCTATATGGGATAGAGTTAGCTGCTTCCCTGGAAGTAATCTCCTTTTGTTCAGGCAGGTGGTAGATGTTCCAAATATAAGATGGCGAAAAGACCTGCAGACATCTCATATGATCCTTAACTGTAGAGATTTTTGTAGTATACATGGCCTTAGATCCATTCATATGGATTTAACAGCCTTGGCAGCACTTCATTTGAGCTGAGTACTGGGTCCCTGTCAGATGGCTGTGATCATGGCAAGAATACACTGCATCAGATACCCGGAGCTAAACTTTGCCTTGGGGTTCATAATATCTGACTCTTTAACCTCTTTACTGGGCTATTAACCAAAACATAAACTTGTCCCATTTAATCAGTATACCTAGCACTTTCTTTGGAAAATTGCTATGCAGCCAGTAGCAAACCCAGTAGGGGATGGAAAAACTGAAACCTGGAGGCAATAGAGGTCTAATAAATCTAATGAAAAAATATTATTTTGACAGTGAAATAATGTATTTTTGATACCACAGATAGGGGAAGTCAGTCAACAGGACCACATGGTGGTTGGTCAAAGCCCTGGAAGCACACACGTATTTGAGACACTTGCTAGGGATCAGAGAGAAGTTGGGTTTCCCTTAGAAGTGCAGAGATCTTCTTCAGACATGGGCACATGTTTCTTACCAGATTTCCATGGACTTCAGTGTGACCATGACATACAAACAAAATCTTTTATTTATTTCAAAGGAAGAGAACTGTATCAAGTTTTTCCTTTGGTTTATCTTGCTCCTGTTAGTCTCTGATGCCTTTCTACAGAATGACCTGGGAGGAGATATTTTTTGGTAAATCATTACTCTGCAATATTCTTCTGTTACAATAGCTTGATGATAGTTTAGTTTCTCTTGTTTCAGTGAGATTTATGCAATGGAATAGTGGAGTGAAGAAGCTAATGAAACTGCTTACAAAATGTAAGGCTCCATCTGTCCCACACAAATTGGCCCAGTGCAAACATTTACTGTGAAATATTCTTAGTCAGTTCTTTTCTAATGACAGTATGCTGAGAACTGGCTGATTGCCCTGTCCTATCTCTCCTTCCTGCTTTCAGCTGCTAAATTGCATCAGTGATGCTTTTCTAATACTTATTTTCCACTTAAACAATTACTCTGTGGATACAGGGGGCTTCACTGGATGGTAAATGTCTGTGTGAGTCTGTGGTACTCACTGGATTGCCTATCCTTTCCCTAGGTGATTTAGAAAAATTGATGTCCATAATGCAAATTAAATTATTATTCCACTTTACCTTTCAATAACATGTTAATTTTAAATTAACTGCCATATAGCTCTCACTCCATCTTTCTTTGATGTCTCCGTATAAACTTAAATTTTGTAAATGGGGAGTATGGGAGAAACAGAGGCCTTCCCTTACTAATGTCATAAGTACAAGGAAAACAAGATTAGTGACAGTGTTTTAGAGAATTCTAATCTAAATTCATACATTTTTTAAAAAAAAAACATCACTTTTCGGAACAGAGATCAAGACAGGAAATGTTCACTCCCCTGTTCTGTAGCAAGGGCTCCGGCACACAGTATTGAACTTGACAGAATGTGTGTTTCATACCCTTATTAGCATTCTTTCTCCCAATATTCATCAATTTTATTCAGATTATGAGACATCTCTATTGCAAGAAGAAAGGAAGAAAGAAACCCCTTTTAGCATGTGCTATTCTGTAACTCAAAAGGCACTTTGTGGAAGAATTTGTTAAATATTGCCAGTGAAGAAAATATGCCCATTAATTTTAATCTTCACAACATTAAAATGGAGATAACTTCTGAGAATGTACAATCAGATGGTTGTATATATAATTTATATTTTTCCCCACCAGAGGATTAAAAGTGTTCTATGATGTGAGTAACATTTTGTGAATTCCTGTTTCCTTGTTTAGCTGAAGTGCCTCTTAAAATAACAGCTGCTTGTATATGATATATGACTAGGAAATAAATACGAAAGCCAACAATCTTAAATTAATAAAGGAAGTAAAATTTATACATGCCTTATTGAACTATTATACTTTTTTTTTCTGTTACCTCACATTCTCTCCTTTAAAATATCTGAGAGTAACAGTTCCATTGCTTTTACTTTGACAGTATTTATTCTTTGATAATAAAATGTCCTTTATTATTTTTGAGAAGTGGACTGCATATGCTTGTTTCTTAAAAAAGTTAAAAATTGCAGAACCAGCACATGAGATTATGAGAAGGGAAGGGGAAGGGAAGAGCCAATGAAAAGGGAAAGAAAGATGAAACATTGATGTAATAGCCAAATGTTCTGTCCTGTCTTGTTGAGGCTTGAGACACCAAGATTTTCTTGCCAGTCTTGAAATATACTACTAGTCAAACTCCTCTGAAACTTTTGAAAATATATTTCTCAAACCATTTTGAGCAAAAGCTCAAAACCAGGTTATATTTTTTTGTTTCAAACACTTAATTTTTTAATCAAATATTAAAATGAGCTCACCAAGACAGATGTGGATGTGATGTAAGAAAGACTGAAAGTGAATCCTTTTAATTTGGGGTAGACTATTAGTGTCCTGATTTCAGATGCTAATATCCTGAACTTATGCTGAAAGCCCATGCTAAATGCTACTTTACAAACACTTACTTACTTGACTGCATATTTAAAATTTATGTTGAGGTACATAAAGAAATAATATTTTTTTCAAGCATATCCTGTTACCAAGCGGGAGAAATAGAATAAGGGTCTTGTATCTGTTCTTTGAAAAGCAGACTTATGAACACAGAGGTACTAGGTTACTGATATTTGATGTAACAATTGAGCAATGCCAATTTCCTGTAGGCAGTTTCCTCTGATACAATAATTATTACAAGGCATGGCTCTAAATTTAGGCCAGGAAGATAATTTTAAAACAGTAGAATTATTTATCTTGAATGAATGATATCACTAAAAACATTTAGAATCTCAGCCAAATGCAACTGAAGGAATAGGATGCTTTTGTCTCCCTGTTTCTCCTATAGTTATGAAAATACAGACTTAAGACTATTGAGTGAGGCAACAGGTGTCTAATGCAAAGTTCAACACCTTTTGTTTTGTTTTGCTTTCAGGAATCATTTGCAAGAGAGAGATCTAATAAATAGGCTACAGAGTCAGACTGCTCTTTCCTAATCCCCGTCTTACTCAGTTATCCTTTTACTGCTGCCTGCAGAGATACACGGCTCCAGTTGAACAGGTGGATCACATCTCCTCTCCTGACTCCTGCATGGCTTTGTGCGTAGAGTGCATAGAGAATCAAGTTTCTGCAGGCAGACAAGTGATTTGAATCCAGACCTTTTACTTCCTAGGCAACTGCTTTCATAATAAAATTATTATAAAACTGTAGGTTGTTTTCCTGTCTAGATTTTAAAATCAGTAAAATTCTTTGCACAAGTGTTGGCTTTTGTCTTAACACAGAGAGAATGGTGTACATTCTGTGGTAAGGACCTGCCTAGTTTGTAAATTCAGAGTTGAGTAGGCACTCAACTGTTTGGACCAGCAAAGAACCTCTCCTCTTTAGGTATGAGCAATAACAGGATATTTGGGTTTTGGAGTAAGTGCTTCTTGGGACCTTGGCCAAGGATTTTTGGAGCGTGCTCTGGGGCTTAGATGCCTGAATCCCACTGATGTTGTACTGTATGGGCTACTGTGAAGTATTGGATTGTACCTTTAAACACTTATGATGTGGAAAACTTCGTATGTTTGAAAAGACAAAGATTTTATCTTTACTTCAGGAATAACTTGAAGCCTGGAGAGCTTCAAGAACCTCTCAGAGGCTTTTCATTGCCCTTTCACTAAAAAGCCTGAATTCAGGCCAGCTATGCATGCCCTGTGTGCCTGGGGAAGGTGGGCACACTTCACAGAAGGCAGCTGTCAGTCCTGTCTTCATATTGCCTGGAAGATATTGTCACTAAAGCACATAAAACACAGGAAGGGAGTCATACTAGGGGCAACTGTATATATATTTAAAATTTGATCTGTGGGGTTGTTTTGGGGGTTTTTGTTTTTAGGTTTTTTGTGGGTGTTTTTTTGTTTGCTTGTTTTCTTTTTTGATTGTTGTTTTGTCTGAACTTAGAACTTCTGACTAACCCAGCTTTCTCCAACACTGAGCGGGCAATTGCTTGAGAAGGTAACCAATGTGTTGAAGCAGCTGCTACTTTATTACAGTGTGAGCATAGAAAAGAGACTCTCTGTAAGTCATTATTTCCTAGGACATCTTCTTGGGCCTGATACTCTCCAGCTAAAGTGGGAATGAGTTAGAATTGCAATACTTAAGCCCAAAATTGTCATCCTGAGGATACTCACACTTGAATTCCAGTACTGCTGACTTTAACACTTCTTTCTGTTTAGTTTTTCTTTTTGAAGCATCCTAGAAGCCTCACAATCATGATTTTTCGCTTTCGATATGCAATATACTGAGAGAGAGGGAAATCTGGAGCAGATAAAAAAATCAACTCTGTGTAAGTTTATCGTGGGTAGCATGATAAGAAACAGAAAAGTGTTTGTTTTCTGTATAGTAACTATATGAGATTTTGTTATGCCTACTGTAAAACCACAATGATTTATGAGAAGAAGCATTTTAACTACACAACAACAAGCTAAATGTTTCCCTGTGTGGGATAACACAACACTTTCTCAGCTGGCTGAGACTGCAGGGCCATCTACATTTATCACTCTCATAAAGTCCCCTGAATAAGTAAAAGCTCCTCTCACCCGCTCTTGCCTGTGGCTTTTAAACAGGAAGGAAGTATCATTTTCTTCTGCCCTAGCACAAAGAGAGCTCTGAGCATCTAATTACAGTTTCTGTGAGCAAATGGAACCAGAAAAACATTTCCCTGTAGCTAAAATGCCCGAGCAGAGCTCACACTCTCTCAGTTTTCCCAGACTACGATTGAAAATACGCTCTCTAAATTATTCTATTGCTTTACAGAGGAAGTATTAATTACATGACTGCAAATGTAGATTGGGGTGGGATGTAATTACAGGGTCGGCTTTGTGTCTGTTGTCCAACAGAATTAGGCAGGAAGTGTTTGCAATGCCAGCAGTTTCAGGTGTTTTGCAACCTATTATGTTTGCTGGTTCTCACCAGGTCTCACAGATGGATCAGGTGACTTTCTGCTGCCCGATTGTCTGGAAAATCCACAAAGCTGCTATTACTACAGGTTGATGGCTTGTACAAGGCTGGTGGGTTTAGACTTTTAGAGGAGGAAAAGGAAAAATAAAAATCCATTCTGGGTTTCACCCCTTGCCAAATTTTTCTTTCTTCCTTTCTTCCTGTATTATTTTTTGTGTTTGTTTTCAAGTTCCCTTGTTCTAATCCTCTATTTTTGTCCATCTTTTCTGCTCCTCTGAGAATATCTTTCTTGTGAGGGGGAGAAAACGGCTGTGTGTGCACAGGAAAAAGCCATCAGGCTCTCCAGCAGGAGAGACAGTCGGCACTGGGTTGCCGTGGCTGGGCAGCGCACAGGGACATGCACTTGACTTCCAGTTTAGGCACAGCATGGATTTATTTTCTGTTTTTTCGTGTCTTTCAGGAAAACACCTTTACTTTTTCTGTGCTTGGTGAGTGGTAGGAAGAAAAGAGAATTCTATACTCTTCAGTTGCTGGTACTGCCACCAGGCATAATTTTGGTCTGAGCAAAATGAAAATGTCCCAGAAAAATTCCTGATCATGGCTCAGGAGTGATAGAGACCATTATCTGAAGACACCTTTGATAAGAGTTCCCTGTGCGGGAGGGAGAGAGTTGGTTTGTAAGGAGACAGGCTGCTCTCTCCCAGGTGAGCTGGGAGCAAATGGATACTCTGGGGCATAGTTAACTTATTTGTACAAACATGATCAATGAGTTTGGATATTTAATTTGACCTCTGAGCAAGTGGTCATCTGTGTTTAAAGTGCTTTCATCAAGACTTTGGGATGACTGTTCATCAGGGAAGTAGATTTTTTAAGAGGCAATTCTCTGCTATTTGACCAATATTTGCTACTTCATAAAACCCATTTGTACTGACTGCTGTGCATGAACAATATGCTCTGGTCTGTAGAAGTCTAAATGAAACAACCTTACCCACTGAAAGCAGATAAAGGAGGAAAGACAGTAAGATCTGTTCATGTAGCTTCTTTTGGATCGAATTGTGTGGCTGAGGATACCATCATTGCCCTCACTGCATGCTTCTGCTGTTGCATTCTGTCCAGTGAACCACTTCCACCAAGCATATCATTTTGTCTGACCATGAACAATCAGCCTGAGTTTTCCTGCCTGTTAGGGAAAGGTGGGACAGCAGGGAAATGGCAAGAAGCAACAGCACAGGCTGGGATTTGTAACCAGGCCAACCAGCACAGTTATGAAAAAGGAAATAGTAATCACAGTAAAGACACTGCAGCTGTATGCTTTTCTGGCATTATTACTAGGTCTTTTATTTAGAGGGACAAGTCCTAAAAAGAAATTTTCTGGTATTGTGGTTTTATCCAGTTTTGTAAAACCTTAAGGTCAAGATCAAGGCTCATAAAACATTAATTAGCTTGATTCTTAATGCAAACATAAGAACGTTGTGGAATGCTCCAAGTCCACCCATTTCCCTATGGCATTTATCTGTAATAATATAAACATTCAAAATACACCAACATCAGTTTTCATGGCAAAGTCTTTGCATACAGCTTTCAGTTTTCTGTGTTAGCAAAGATGGAAGACATATATTAAGTTTCTTTTACTCCTTAAACTTACATAAATATGAAAAGTACATGCCAAAGCAACATGTGCCTTCAAAATTCCTAAAATAGATAGGATAGCTATTACGTATGCACAGCCCCCATGAATGCCAGCATTTAAGATATATATTCATGCATATACTGTGACTGGTGTAGTGAAGTGTGGAAAATATTTATATTCATTCTTGAAGAAATGACCTTAATAATTCATTTTGGACTCCACCTCCCCTGAATTACAGTTGCCTCACTTGTGGAGTATTTTCCATATCTTGGAAAGACCCTAATAAATTCTAATACTTTCCAAAGTGTGGAAATAATTAGTAGTTTATGATGTCACAGATTTGCAAACCTTTTTCATAGTTGTGCAAGACGCACATATTTCCTTTCTGTTCCCTCATGCTTAGCTGTGCTTTAAATTTCTTTCAGTGGTAATTAGGGCATTTTTAGAAAGATTTGCTTCAGATTTGCTTGTAACTAACTGGAAAACTTCTATGAAAAAGGAATATATCCACGAGGTATCAGTGATAAGAACCACAAATAACTTGCTTTTAAGGACTGATATATGTTATACTTTAAGGAATTATTCTAAAGATTACTTTTTTACCTGACAAGGCTCATGTTTGGTTCAAACTAGTAGATCCAATAGCAGATAATCATGCTAAGGTTTTACAGACATAATTAAAATGTTTTTATTCCTAAACAACCTTGCATATTACTGGAACAAGTAAAAAATATCTAACTATTAACAAAATGAGAGGATTGCACCCGAAGAGTGAGGATTCTAGGGTGAGGATTGAACCCAAATTTAAGACTGAAGAATGTTGAACTTCACTTGGAATGACATTCAGAGGAATGAAGCAGTTTTAGATGGTGTTGGTTCAAGTGCAGGTTGGATCTGAACAATTACGCTCTCTCCAGCAGTGATTTCAATGTGAGTACACATGAGTGCAAGTGAAAACTTACTAAGAAAGTTTAGGGCAGAGCAGGGGAAAGATTAGGAACAAGTGTCATGGAACAAAGGAAGATGAAATACTAGCTTTTTAGATAGGAGTCAGTAAAGATGAAGGTAGCAGCCATTCTAAAATTGTCCACATGGTCCAATAATGGAATAGCACTGGATTAAAAAATTAAATAAATAGAAACATTAGGAAAACGTGGAAGGGTACATGTAACATGCAGGCTACTAAACAAAGACCATCTTGTGCAAAGTGTAAAGAAAACATAGTGACTACAACCTGCTCTAGGGTTTGAAAACAATTTATTGAGAAATCTTTTACAGTGGCTAGCTTTGGAGCCATTTCTAATTAGGTAGCAGGTAATTCAAAAACTGTTTAATATGTTCAGTAAATTTCCTTCAGCGTTTCAGTGTTATAAATCTGTCCTGAGGCCATGCAGAATCTTCAGGAATTAACAGATCCTAATCTCAGAGCTACAACACAGTCATATTTCATGACAGCATGTTTCAAAATGAATGTATTTCCATAAGAAAACTCCCAAACTAAACTGTACCTGAGAGATGTGAACAGAATAAAATATTTTGGGAGTGATTCACTCCTCACAATTAGAATACTGTCTTTGTGTTTTGATAGCAAAATACAAAAATCACCAGAAGTCTTTGATTTTAAATGTTCTTTTTGATTTTACTTCAGGAAAGTGTAAATACTCTCAAAGTATCTAACTCTATTCCCCCTTTTCGGTTCTAGACTTCAGTGTGCTGCGGTGGAAAATACCTACAAGATTACTTGGTCTGTTCCCATCTCAGTGCAAATTTAGGAAAACATGCACCACATACATTGTGCATGTTTTTCTAGATAAGATATGGCTAGATATCCAAAGAATATCAAAACACCGCACTGTCCTACTCATTTTCCAGGGTGGGGGGATGAGGCATCTTGGATGACACAGGTAGTGCAATGTGTGTTTGAGAGTCATTGTCACAGACAAGCAAGAATGACTCTGTGGGGAGCCAGCTCAAGTCTGGCAGGACTTTTGAGCTCAGTGTCGAAAACCAGGCAAACATGGACTGAGCTAACCTTGGAGGCAGTGCATCTTTGTTCATGTGCTGCTCTGCTTGGAGCCAGTCTCGGAGTCTCTGTCGCTATAGCAGGGCATTTTTCTGCACAATGGATGTACTGCCCACAGGTAATGGACAGTCAGTTGTACCTGGTGGTCTGTTGTTGTGACAGTATTTTGTGACCCAAATGCATGTACAATGGAGGCAGCTGAGTGTGGAATGGAAGCTGGTTGAAATATAGAAGATGAAGAAACTTGTAAATAGGGCAGGCAGACTGAAAGCAAGATTATGCATCGATAAAATAAGGAGAAGGAAACAGAAAATTATTTGACCAAAGAGTATTTCCAGGTTGGAAGAGAAGGGAATTTACAGCCTTGGAAAAGAAAAAAAGAAGAATTGAAAACAATATGTAGACAGAGTTGTTCCAAGGCTTAAAGGACAATTAATTTGAACGTGGCACATAATTTAAATGTAGAAGAGAGAGCAAAATGTTGTCTAACTGCTGTTAACACTGACTAGTTGGTAATGATTTTTTGCTTTTAAAGGCAGTTAATGTGACACTGCTACCTCCTCTGAGGTCTGCTTCTACTAGCAGTGCACTCTGATAAGTGGGATCTGAATTGCAAAGTGTCCATGATATTTACATTTTCAGTTCCATCCTTTACTGGTGAGTAATGCTTATCACTTGTTCCTACTGAATTAAGAAGAAGGAAAAAAATCAACAATTGTACATATTATTCAATTAAAGTAACTTATAAAAAATTTAAAAAATAAAAAAGGAAATACACCCAATTTTTTTTAGAAAACAGAATGTCTAGAGAACTGGGCTTTGCAAGATAGATTGCATGCTGACAAATAGAAATGTGTTTTTCAGACACTCTTTCTCATCTTTTTTTCTGTGTCTCTTAGCCCAAGAGTGGCATATATTCTGTATGTTTCTCCTGTGGGTAAACTCAAAAAATCCCTCCCAAAACTGCTTCTAGAGCCTCAAGGAACATTCGTAGTGTCTCTAGAAAAAGCAGATATGTCTCTCTTCAAGCCCATCACACTGTCTCAGTTCTCACTTCTTTCATGTAATTTTGTCCCTAATCTCTACATCACCTGTCTCAGATGAAGAGATGGTGCAGGTATGAGGCGCCCCATCTCGAAGCTGGAAGCAGCGACAAGGTGCCTGTCATTTTCTTGGATTGCAGCATATTGAAGGTAAAGAAATTTCCCAAAATGAGACTAGGATCTTGATTCAGTTGCCTTCACATGCAGTTCCAGTGCCATTTAAACAATCCTATGCTATTTGGCCTGGCCTCCAGCAACTCTGTGGAAGGCCCAGGTTTCCCACCCATCCTGTACCATGTCTATGAGCTTCATTTCAAAATCTAAAATATATGATAATTATTCAAATGGTACTGAGAACCAAAGAGTGCCGGAGTCAAGCCCTTAGTATAAAATCTGGTGTGTGATTAAGGCATATCTGTGCCAGATGGTTTCCATTCTTTAGCTTTTGTCTTTTTCTTTGGCCTAATGTGTAGTGTACGGTAGAAGACATTTGTGGTTTGTTCACTCATCTGGTAAAGGATAGGCTAGTGCCTCCTCTATAAGCTTTGTCAAAAAAAGTCTATTAAGTAAGAAAAGTTAATGTTTAGGAGGAGACACTGGAAATCTAGGATTCTTGACATGTTTAAGAGCTATAGGTACTGCATTGCTGAGTCACCTGGAAAGGAAGAAACATGGACTGATATTCTTGAAACATAGAAAGAAAGTAAAGCTCACTCTTTGAGTGAAAGGCTTCATCACTTCAGTTTTACAATGATCATTATCCTCCCTAGCATCTTTTACTAAAAAGAATGAGACCCTACTAGCTCTTTCAAGGAATGCTTTCAGATGATTACACTCAGAAATTAATTTAGAGTAAAAATTAATTTTAAAAATAATTTTGAATAAAAGCTGAAATGGTGATTTGCCTAGGTTTTGGAGAGTGGATGCACTATTTAGAATAATTCTTTGAATTTCACATTCTCATTTTCTGATTTTATGCAGCTCCTTGGTTGAAACACAGAATTTCCTGTTATAATGCTTGACTGTCTCAAGGGAAACTTTAATGGGTTCTGAATTCTGTTCTGAAATTGTCCATCTGAATGACAAATGCAGAACCTGAAAAGTGCCTTTAGAGGATATATTTTTCTCTGGACTCTTCATAATTGCCCTTGTCATGCAGCACAAGCAGAATCTCAATAACTGATTTAGAGTGATAATGGGGAAAAAAAAATACTGACAGAAAAAATTCTACTGGAATCTTCAAATTGAGATAATTGTTTTGAAGCGCTTGGGGAAGGATGTATCTATAACAAAATGAAGATTGTTAAAGTTAGAGATAAAGTTATAAAAAGGTTGTCTTTGCAAGCCCTTTAAAATATAATTGAAGATGAGAATAATAAACTGTACAAGTTGAAACATTTTATTTGTGGTAGTTGAGCTTGAAAGTGGTTCACTTAACTTTTACTACAGATTGCATTATAAGTTTGAATCCATATCTCCTTATCACTGTCGGAATGACTATAATAGTCGTTTGCCAAAGCATGACTATAAAAACATGATAGTGAATGATGTCACCTCATGGAATAGTCTGTTAGCAAAATTAAGATCTCTTGGGGTCATGTTTCAGTCCCATGAAAACCTTTGATTTTGAAATCCTGTACCTACAGGTAGAGTAGGTTGAAATGGCACCCAGGCCATGATCAAAACATCAGAGGAGAGGGAATCAAGAGATGCTCTGCTAGGTCTTTCACTCTGGACAATCCGGAGATTAGCTTCATAGGCACAGCATGTCGTGCCTGTGCCTTGGTGTGGACATCCTCACTGACAGTAAGTGAATACCGAGTACAATGAGGTAGTTAAGACGCACCTAAAATGTCAGAGAAGACAAAATGCCAGCTTGAGGCAGTGTTCTCACAACTTTTAAGAAAATCTGTCTAGACGGTTATTGTCAGATCCATTAGGAGGGGGGAAGACTGTCCCAATGAAAATTAAATAGAAATTGAAATGTTTTAATAGCACAATAGTGTCAGGAAGGAATTTACTGGGTCATAGAGACTGATCTTGGTAGGTAACCCATCCTAAACAAAAACCTAAATTAATTTATGCAAGATGGGACCTCTGTACATCATCAATTTCAAGCTAAAGCAGCGATGCCATCTTGAAAACTAAATCTATTTAGGAACATATTTTGATTTCATTTAGACAAGGTTGCTCTCAAAATTGCTCCAGGACCTATATGAGCCAAAGCTGATCTTAAAACTTTGGTTAAAGTTCAGAGACTCTTTGGCTTATACATGATTAGAGATCTAATTCTAATTCCAAAATTATTCATTCTGTGACCATATTTACTGCTGCACTGTGTCAGAGTTCTCTTTTGTTTCTTCTCTATCTCTATTTTACCCTATATTTATATATAGAAAGCAACCATACGTCCTCTCAGTTTTTATTTTTCTAGGTTAAACACACATTGCTCATTTTAGTCTCTTTCCATATGATAAGATCTACCTTTCTGATCTTTTTTCCTGATCTCCACCCTTTTCTGCACCTGTTCTTGTTTAAATTTCTCTTGACTGTACACAGTTTTTCATAATTCCTTTTACTATATTCTCCAACAGTGGTCTCTATATCTCACTGCAAGTGAAAAGTCCATCATGAAATCCTAAGAATGTGTGTATTTTTTTTCTGTTGTTAGTACAAGTCAACCTTTTAATCTCAAAATTGCCAGCCAGCTCTGAACTCTGGCACTCTCTGTATTAATTAAACAAGACTGCTGGAACAAAAGTAACCAACCAACCAACCAACCAACCAACCAACCAAAAAAACAAAAAGAAAATTCCCACATACTTTACTTTTCATTAAGGACTATAAGCATTAGTGTTGAGAGGAGCAATAAACATCTGATTGTACCTCTGGCATGGAAAAAATATGTTTTCCTAAAAATATTTTGAAAATACAAGTGAATGGGCAGAGTAAGAATGTTACCCCCCTACCTGAAGCAGTGACAAACCTGGAAGACACAAGGGGATGATCAGCCATAGTCAGTCTCAGCTAAATTACAAACTCCCTGTGATGAAAATGACCTAATCTACATCTATATTCCATCTGTGTAGTAGAGGATTTCAATCTCCTGTTCTTCATTCATGCCTATCTAGAATCTAAGGACTGAGGAATGAGATAAAATTATTAAACAGATGACAATAATTTAGGACTATGAAGCCATAGATGAGAGTGAAGGTTAAAAATTGTGATGTTGAAAAGGTTAGTGCTTCTCTTTAAAAATATGGGCAAAGGAGTATTAATTTTGAAGGCATTGTCTTACCTTTGTCATATTATTTTATACCTTGTAATAAAATACTCATACATGTTTAAATGTTGCAAGATGACTTCTCACATCTATTAAATTCCCACGAGGAGCAGTTTATGGATCAAAGGTTTTACGATTTCAAGGTCAACTCTTCTACACATCCATGTGTTGGAGATGTCTTAATAAATACATATGAGAGACTGTCTGATACCATTATCTGTGATATTATGTGACTGAAGTAGGTGAACCAGGCTTTTCCCTTCAGCTTCATGTTGAAGGGTAAGATGAAGTGCTGGCATAAATGAATGCAATTTTGCATGGTAGTGCCCTCTTATGTTAGTTGTTGGTTTTGCTCAATGTGTTTATTGGCCAGTATGATTCTCCACCTCCCTTAATGCAAACTCTCATGTTCTTTCCTTTACGCTCCGAACCACTTTTAAAGGCCAAAACCTTACAAGTCTTTCATTCATAGCTCTGCAGGAGTTTTGATTTATGATAGAATAAATCAATGTGCTCTCATCAGGAGGGTAGAAACTTATGATAAAATGATTCTTCCAGCCCCACTGACACAGAGCCAAATGCAGTGTTTTTCAAATTTTAAATTGCATGTAGTACTTGTTAAAATTGACCGTCTCATTTTTCAAATGTTACCTAACTGTTTTTTCAGTTGTCTGTGGTAATAATTATCAACCAAGACTACTTAATAATCTCAACTTTAGAAATATTTCTTCACTTGAACTGATAGATTTTTTTTAATGCTGTAGAATCCACTTTTTACAAAAAAAGAATAGAAATTCTCTTCCCTTATTAGTCAAAAAAATTAAAACTTCCAGATATGAATTGCAAAAAAAGGCAAACATTTCACATTGTAGAGTAGCATGTAGTTAGCTTGACAAAGACAAGTCAACATGAAGAAGCCAGTGTGAACCTCCTGCCTCCTCCAGAAAAGAGACTGACCACATTCACTCTCTGCTCCAAATCTGTGGATGGTGAGATTTTTGTGCTGCTGCAAAGACCAGAGGCTAGGTAAGCCAACTGAATATGCAATTTACTGCTGAGATTCCTAGCTTAGACCTTCAAAAAATACTAGTGATGTCACAAAGTCTCCCATTCTCAGGACATAGTGGGAGCTGTAACTTTGTAATGCAGTGATTTTTTGTCATCAGGGGCGGTTCAGAATTGGTCCCCAAACATATTAAAATTGCTCTTCTGAACTTGTGCATGGTAAGAGTGTAATGCTGTAGGTGAATTATCTAGTTATTAATGAAAATACCATGTTTGGAGGCTGGAATTTTAAGTTATTTTCCCATCCTCTGTCTGTACGTATGTGAATGGGAGATGATGAGAAATATTATTATAGTTATGGAACATGTAGGCTTGAACTATTGAAGCAAATGGATTTAGGTGCCTATAGCAGATTATAAAGTGTGTTTGCACAGGAAGATATGCCAAAGAGGTCAACTGCCAGTGTTTCAATATTTTCTCAGAAAAAAATGTAAAAATATCTTGGCTCAGCATGGTGAAACTGAAATGCATTGGCCTAGTGAAATGTGCAGCTGGAGAAATTGTACCAGGACTGTGTAACAGAGAGCAGGAGAGAAGCAGAAAAATTAGCTTCATTTCTACACACTTTTGCTGGACCTTTTTCTGTCGTTAGTCAGAGGCCATAAGAGCAGTTTTTTAACAACTATTTGGACAATACTATATTTTGAGTTATGCTAAAAGTGTTTGATGTTTACATCTCTTTGGGTCAGTGTATCTCCTTAAAGCCTCTTTGGTAAGATACACAAAAAATTTAGGTTGGATATCTTGCTTTTCTCTTTACAGTTTATAAGGATATACATGCTGCTTCAGACAGTTGTTCATCCTGAGCATTATAGGTGCCTATCTCAAGGTAGTAAGAACCTCTCCCTTGGAAGACTCCTCTTTTGACAGCACCTGTTTTTCAGCAGGGATCAGGGCACATACAGCTAACTTCAACCAGTGGCTGACCTTTCATGACCAAAACAGAGGGGAGGGATACTTTCCCTACCCTGCCTTAAGTGTAAACATAGACCAAGCCTTTCGCAAAATCCCAGACATCAGGAGTTGGTCATAACTGCTGAGGGTTGGAAAGCTCTTTTGCAGTCTTGAGCATTGATATTTGGAATCACCCCAGAGAAGGAGAGTGAGCTATGAATATCATGAACAATTAGGTATAAATCACGTGCTCAAATTTGCTTCTTTGTTTTTATTCAGCAGCCTGTACAGGCCAACTCGTCTCTCTGTGAATAAGTGGTCCCAATATCTTAAAGAGGAAGATATAATAGAGTTGGGAATCACTCCCTTCTTGACACATTGTGAGGATGAAATGAAAAATCTAGGTGCACAGGAGGGAATGCTTCAGGGACTGACTTACAGCAGCATACCAGTCTCTTGTACGTTTGTCTTGTTGCATGAGCTGCCATGGAGATAAAGATTCAGCATGGGCCAGACTAACTGGTTATCCTTTGTTTTGAGAAAGTTATCTCCTTCAGAGATACCAGTCACAGCTTTCATACATCAAGGATATAAATGATGGTTCCATTTGGAAAATCAAAGCCAATATATGGATTTAGTAAGAGATCATAGAATGAAATATATGGAACCCCTGATTTTTTTAGCGTTTTCCCCTGGAGTGTTAAGGATTGAATTTAATGATCCATATCTGAAGGACATGCTTGAGGCTGACAAGGTCAGAACTAATTTTACATGTGGTACACAGATTTGAAATGACTCTCCTGAACCATGGAATGAATGATCCATTCAACTTCCCTCAGCAGCAAGGTTCAATGAGTAGCAGCAAATTTTCCTGCTGTTCAGGTATAATTACAGAATCACATAGGTGGCATTCAGTCTTTCTCTAATTTAGTAAGACAAAAATTCTTCACATTAACCCAAAGTTGAATGTTTTTGTTCTTTATAATTCTTCCTGGAAACAAAGCAAAAAAAAGCCAAAGCAAAACTAATATTTTCTTGGTTTGTGGAGAATGCCTTACATTTTGTGCTCTTTTTGCCTACGGTAAAATTTTATGCGGAAAAAAAGCCCCCAAAACCCAACTTTACCAAGTGAAACTTGGTGTGTTTGTTGTAAGCTATTCATATGCATATGAACATGTGGTCCTTTCTGAGAATTTGTCCACATACCATTTTAAAAGGGCTCCAGATTCCTGTCTTTCATTCTTAAATGCATGTTCAAAATATTAGTTTCATCATGTTTGTCCTTTGATGCACTAGAGCCACATCAGAGATTACAAGATTTTTAAGAAAAAACCAAATCACATTCCATTTCCTTTTTTCTGCTTGTATCACAGAATTTTTCCAAAGTTTAGCCTGTCTCAATACATTTGCAAATAGTAGACTTGATCTTAAAACTGCACATCAACTATGCTCTTCTTTCTACAATGTGGGTAAGAAGTGTTTATGCCAAAAATTTGAGAGCTTTGAGTTTATTGAACAAAAAGTTTAATTGTTCTGAGTACATTCAGTGCTTAAGGTAAGTATAAGATGACTAACTTGTTTTTCTAAATTAATCATTTGTTGTGAAATAGAAGAAGAGAGAATTTCTCATTTCACTTGGAAATATATTGATCTCTTTTCCTGAGGCAAGAACGATTTTGTACAGACAGGAATTTTTCTCAATGAAAGCATCTTAAAAATTTACACAGAGTATGATAGTTATCTATTATTCATTTAATTCCTTTCGCTTCTTTGTATAACTATTGTATAAATTCTGTCTGCATAATCTGTCTGTAAACACACATAGGTTTTTTGCTCTTGAACTTATTCTGTCCTCGGTTTCAGTTCTGTTCATGGTTTACCTTCAAATCTTTGAGTAGATTTTCAGAAGTATAAGTCATAAGTTGCCCTTGACATATATTCTGTCCATGCCTTAAGGATAATGGACTTCCTAGAAAACTGATGAACTGGCACACATCCTCAGGTTTGCACAATGTCATGTGGAAATGTATGCTCAGATCCTAACAGGTATATATCACTGTTAATTCCATTTTTAGCTGAGTTAATAACCATATCTCTCAGCAGCACTAATTAACACAGGCTCAGTATCATGTTGATGCACTATATTTTCTTCCAGTAACAAAATTAGATAAATGGGTGCTAATTTGTAGATTTTCAAGGCACATTCCATTGTTATTAGTCAAAGTCTACTAAACTGCAGTCTAGATAAATCTATATCTTATAACAATAAGGCAGAGATGCTACTAAGCAAATCACTTCACATTTTTAGAACTGACTATCTCTACAATTTTGGGCAAGTCAACCTGCAGTCTGGAACCCTGCAGTAAAACCCTGAACTCATCATGGGCCACAGAAGAACTGGGTAGACAGTGAAAATAAAATGAAATGAAATGGGGATACTTTCATATTTGTATTCTTAAGCTAAATTTTATGAGGCTCCTCCAACAACAGATTAAATTAGAGCTAAAAGAAAAAGCAAAGCAAGGCTGGAATAAAAATTGAAGATCTGGGGTGTTTTGTTTTCCTAACTGATCCCATGAACAAATGTAGGGAGTTACTGGAGACAGCTGCAGCCAAAGAATCTTTTTTGAAGAGATGTGACAATAATTTGCAAAGCAGAACTAAGGGAAAAAAACCAACCAAATTAATTCAAAGTTGCATTCTGCTTTCTTATTTATATAGATATTTAAGGATATCTTTACAATTCAGAGCAGATTGAAGGCTCAAACTTTGACTGGTTAGGGTTCCTGGGAGGCTGTTTTGCCCTTCCCTGATAAAACGTGTGATGGCCACCTCTCTGACACCCCTGTGACCAGGAATGCACACAGCAGCAAAGGGTGTTACCACAAAAGGTCTGTTCAGTTCTTTATAAGGAAAGAAGAAGCTGCTAAAAAACATAGCTTTTGGCCAAAATGTTGAAAGTTAGGCTGGCCTATGAAGATACTTCCCTTAAGCAGGAACACTTATGTTCCTATTTGAGGCAATTTAGACAAATGTTGTGTTGCGAGAGTAGTGCAAACAGGGCCTTAGCCTAGGGTATATAAATGTACTAACCACACATAACTGAAACAGATAGTTCTTCCTTCCTCTGTGTAATGAAAAGTTGAAGGTCTGCCAAAAAAAAGTTGAATTGCCAGAAATTCTGTCAATGTGAAGGCATCTTTCCGCCTGTAAATCAACTACACATTTAAATTACTTCCTTTCATAATCTATTAAAATGGTTTTGGCACAGTTGTTCTTTGTGCAATGTTTATTGCATAATTTCATTTCATTCCTGGTCAACAGTTGTTACTATTAAGTCTCAAATGCTGTTAAAGGGGAGTATGCATCTTATTCTGTGAGTTACAAAAATTATTTAGGGTACATATAAATATGTTTTTAAAGTGGAATAGCGAGCATTATCCTGAATATTTAATCCACTAGATTTGTCAGCCATTAGGACATGGCTGGAACAAGGCTGTTTTCATGCAAAATGAACTACTTCCTAAATTATCTGTTGATAGTAAGGGTGTGCATGAAATTCACTCATCATTATTTCAAACTATATGAACCTGCAGTTCATCAGGAAATGGTGACTTTTAGTCCAAAAGTGCTGAAACATCACTTCTGAATTCATAGAATGTTCTAGAAGCAATCAAAATCACTAAGACTTCTGTTGCTAGGCTAAAGACAAGCCATATGAATCGAATGGAAGTTATAAAACATTGTAGGACTGTTAAATTCAGCATTTGGAAGGAAGAAACTGGTTGCAAAACCCATAAAAGGTTTTTGGCAAAATATCTGTTGCACATTACAGTTACATGAAGCTAGAGCTAGCCAAAACAATACTAAATCAGTAAGAGTCCAGGTTATTTTTCTGTATATTTAAAATAGTATTGTAAACAAGAATTTCCCCTTCCTCCACACCTTCCTCCACACTTTTGCCATTTAAGACATAAAAGAAGGAGAAAACAGCTTGATACATTTTCAGTAATGCCTACAATACACTGCACACAACAATCCCTGAAAAATAAGGAAATTCCCGAAGTGGAAGAAGATGAAGGTTGCCCTCGGGCCCTGCAAAATTTTTGAATCTATCTGCATCAAAAGTTGTACAGGTAAGGAAATGAAAAGTTCAACTTACCCTTCTGAAAATGAAGAAACTAACCTATTGACTACAATTTCAATTCAATTTTTGCCAGTTTTGGGGAGATACCAATGGCCACTGTGCATAGTAAAGGAAAACACAAAATCACCAAAATGCATAAATGTTGAAGCTGAAAAGGACCCCAGTAGAATATCTAGCTCAAAGGTCCTGCTTATAGCAAGGTCAGCTGGAGCAGGTTCCTCAGGGCTGTGTCCGGTGTGTCCATGTGCCCTTTACTGGGGAGCCCAGAGTTGGACGTGGTGCTCCAGTGTAGCCTCAGTGGCAGTGCTGAAGAGAGGGGAGAGAGAACCTCCTTTGACCTGCTGACAATGCTCCCCCTAACACTGCCCAGGACGCTGTTGGCTTTCCATGTCACAAGGGCACACTTCAGGCTCACATCTGTTTGGTGTCCACCGGGGCCCTCAGAGCATTTCCTACACAGCTTGCTGATACCCAATCTGTACTAGTGCAAGGGGTGGTTCCTCCCCAGATGCAATACTTTTCAATTCCCCTAGTTAAAATGTGCCATAACTAACAGAGAAGAAAAATTATTAATATGTTTGAATTCCATTCACTGGGCTGATTACAGCTATCTTGAATGTTGGTGGAGTAATTGAAGTAAATTAACAGATTGTCATTATTGAGGGATGTTACAAGTGTCCATCATTTCCAGCAGCTCCAGCCTGGGCCTCCTTTGTCCCTCTCTGCTGAAGTGTCCTTTGGAGATGTGGGGCTCTGCTCTGGCTAAGTGTTTCAGCTGCTGCCTTCCCATTTGAACGTTCAATCAGTAGAGCAACTGAGCAATATCCTGGAGACACACAGACGTGGACACTCACACAGATGGCCATGTACAGGACACACAGACAGCCATGTCCCCTCCTCCCCCTGGGCTAGCAGAGGCAGAAGGCCACTAGTGCAGCACACAGCACTCCCTCCATTCAAAAGCACGTGCACATTCACAGATTCCCCCAGCATGGCACTTTGGCCTGCCTGGCACTCACTGTCTGGCCCAGCTTGGACTTTACTTTTCATATTCAGATCTATGTAAACAACAGCAGTGTTTATAATTCTCCATTTTAAAATAACTTTAATCTGTATTTATCAAAGCAATGTAGCATACAGACAGAACACTCGCTCTGGCAGTCAAGCTGTGCCACTAGGCTCTAATACATACTACCTCAGAGTGGCTTTCATTTAGAGAAGACCAAAATATGATTTCCTTTGTATATGTCTATTAATATCAGGAAGAAGAAAAACCATGATTTGCAAGAGCACACAGTAGGAAACCTGCCAGAGTTCACATTTGGGCAATACTCTCGGGAATATGGTGTGGTTCTTGGGGATGGTCCTTTGCAGGGCCAGGAGTTGGAGTTGGTGGTCCTTGTGGGTCCCTTCCAACTCAACATATTCTGTGATTCTGTGATTCTGTGAAAGAGAAAATCTTCCCTACAGGGTCTCCATGACAGAAGACACATAGGAACACGACATTTCATGCCCGTGAGTTCAACTGTTTACACAGGTACACCCATCTGATTGCCCTGATCAAGTCTGTGGCAATGGCTTCTGCAGGCATTTGCTTGTTCAAGTGAGAGAGAAGAAGCTGAGCAGCGAAGTTGCTCATTATCATGGCTTTAGCCACTGAAAGGGCTGTCAAGCATTGGAACAAGCTGCCCAGGAGAGTGGTTGAGTCACCACCTGTGCTGGTTTGAGGCAAATTTGGAGGAAAACATCCTCTGATAGAAGGCAAGCCACAGCCGCCCCTCCCCCACCAGGTTCGGGAAAGAAATCTTCCTCGGAGGAAAGTGAAAGAGATGAAAAAAACTATTTATTTAACAAACACACAGAAAAAGAAGAATAATAATGCTAAATAATAATAATCTCTCGCTGTGGACAGAAACCTGGGAAGATTTTAAAGTCCTTCTGTGGGTGTGGTCTCTCTTTTCTTTGGATCTGGGGTTTTGCTTGGGCCCTTCCAGGCCTCCCAGATGCTGTCCTGGTGTTGTTGTACAGTTCCAGAAGAAAAGAAGAAGGAGAAAATAAATGAAGTCCCAGAGAAAAAAAAGTTTAAATCTCCGTCTCTCTCTGAAGAAATGGAGCTGAAAAAGCTGGCTGAAAAAAGCAAGAAGGGTGCATCCTCCCGCTCCGCTCCCCACAGCAGCACACAGAGCGAGGTAGCAGTGTCCTTGGAGCACAGACCTGCTTTGAGAAAGTTCATCTGGCTTTTTTTCTTTTGCACCCAGTTTTAAAGGCACAGAAAGGCACAGGACTCATATCTGGGCGATATGGGATACAGCATCATAAAGTCACCCCAAGACACCATCTCTGATGCTATTTAAAAGGTGTGTAGATGTGACACTTAAGGATAATAGTGGTGGTGCACTTTTAAGTGCTGGGTTAATGACTGAACTCCATTATCTTAGAGGTCTTTTCCAGCAGAAAATACTCTGTGAATCTATGTAGCCATTCCTGAGAAGACAAGGTAAAAACCAGCCATTCTTAATATAGGAAAGACAATTCATTTAAAGAAAAATATTTGCCGTTTGAGGACAACAAAGAAAAATTTCATACAAGATCTTTGATTTACTTGATTAGAGTAAATTTAAATCCCTCCATAGAGTATAAAATGGCAACAAATGCCACATTTATATTTTAGTCAGTCCTGACCCATTGATGCCTGGTTTCTAAACTCTGACATTTGGGGTCTAAGATGATTTTAGTCAAGGACATGCAGCAGTGCAAAACTGATGTTAATATACTTACAGTCGAATAGCAAAGTATACTTAGGACTTACTAGTTTCCAGCTACACAATTTCCCTTGGCTGCAAGCTCAGCTTGTCCCTGCTGTGAGCAACTTCAAAAGCAAAATCTGTGCTTATGGATGGACTTACAATCCTAGTTGCCACTTTTGGCTCGCACATGGGCCTTTAGTATCCTTGGAGTCTCATTCTAAATTAACTAGCATTAAAAAAGGAATAAAACCAGATTATAAGGGGAAATAATAATGAGTTTCCTTTTGTAACTGGCTAGATTTCTCTCTGGGGCCTGTTATGAATAACATGTGGTGACGGAAAATGGGTCTAAGCTGCAAGAGTTTTATAAAATGTTTTTTGAATTAAACCTGTTAATTTCAGGAGGGATAAATCCAAAGATTTGGTTTAGCCCACTAGAGATATACAAATACCATAATTCTTTCATACACAACTGGTTTCCAGCTAGCTTCTTTGTTTGTTCTGGCCTGTGGAACTGTGCCTTGTATCATACCATGACACTGTGGATGCCATAAGAAATTTGATGCTGAAAATTTGTAGGAGTGAAATTTGCCATACAGATATGCTGTAAAGTGTAGTATGTGGAAGAAAATGTATCTATTTACTTATTTATATGTGGGAAAATAGATCATATTAGAAACCTTACTGCAAGAGTTAACTTTATGCAGATGCGTAACAGAATAAAAGAGTGAGTCATGAACAAATTCAGTTCAAAACTTGAATGACCATTGTGAACTGATTTCATAATTTTTGGGCCCAACTTTTGTTTATAGACTACTTATACTGAATTATTTCAAATAAAAAAATAACTGAAGAAAATTATAAGATAATTGTGAAAAGTCCAGAAATAATAATATTATAATATTTGTTAATAAAATTACTAACGGTGTTTGATTTGCTGAAATTGTGTTTTTCAAGAGATGCCTGAATCAAAGGCAAAAGACAGAGGTTACAATTTGTTTCATGACTTAAGTAATGCAGAGTGATATTTTTAAACTCAATTCCTTGAAATTAAACACAATACATCAAGCTATTACAATGTTTATTAGTTTACTGAAAACTAATCTTCACTTCTGAGGCTTCCAAAAATATTTGCCTTTGAGGATATTTGATGCATTAATGCTTTAGAAAAGGTGAGGCATCTGTCCCACAAATTATCTCAGTGAAGACTGAAACTCTCAGTGTTCAGCAAGACATGAGTAATTTATGTAATGATCTAATACATTTTTATTCTACCTTGATAAAATTATAACAGAAAAAGGTTCCCTGCTGACATTAACAGATGTTACTGTAGATGTTTTCCTTAAAGGCAGACTGGAGGCAATCATCAAGGAGCAATGTTCCATCTACCACAAGCAAAGATTTACTCTGCCAGTCAAAGGTTGAAAAAGGATGTTGCTGTAAACTAATTTCATTTAAAAGTCTCATTAATCTCAGTTTGCTGAAATTTTTCTTCAGCCTGTTCATCCTATGTCCTTAACTCAAAACATTCTGTTTTATATTATTCTTAGAGAACTCTGGCCCAGAAATTCAGTGATGTGTTCTCCTATGTCTCTCTATATAGTCATATGTCTGTCATAATTTTCATCCTGGAATCTAACCAGAATAAGCACCTTGGAAACTGTGGTTTAAGACATTTAAAATCTGTATTGATCCATACTATGCCTTTTTTTTTTTTACCTCTAATATTGATTTCAGGAACAAAACAAACAAAAAACCCCACCAATATATCTATCTGCCTATTTAGCAGTAATAGCAGGGATGGACTGAACACAAAACTGCACACACTGGAAAATAATAAATGAGTCTACAATAACCCATTTGCCAGATTCTTTGACCACTGTTTGGAACTAATAGGTTCAGTGTGGGAATTACTCAGCAAGGGTTCCCTCCTATAAGGTTTCAAGGTATAGCAAAGGAGCATTGACCTTGCCTCAAAATTAATTGTAGACATTGGAGCAGAAATGTGTAAGCAAACATATCTCTTACTCAAGGGAGCTGGAAAGACACTGGTGTGAGGCCTGAGGACATTGCAGGCAATGTTCTTGTAGCTTGCAAAGAAGGCCTCCAAAATTTCTTTTGATTGTATATGTGAAGATGGTACTTTTTGAAAGTGTCAGGCTGAAATTGGTTTGCTATTCAAAAAAACGAGATTTATAGTTGAACAGGAAAGTACTTGCTTTGCCTTTATGTCTAAAAGAGGCTGTCTGCTGACAAAATTAGATGTTTGGGAAAACTATTTTCTGTTGCATTTTAAACCAAGATGATGCTCAGTCAGAGAATATATCTCAAACATGGCTGCCTTGTAACAAGTATAACCAGAAAAAAAAAAGTTTTCAACAAACTCAAAACTCACTTTCACAGGGACAGGAAAGGTTTCAAGAGCATGAGCATTCTTTCTTCACTGGAAACTGGACAAGGTTTGAGTTTATATGAGCAGTTGACAAGGAGTAGAATTTTGTCAGCCATTCCTCTAGGGCAGTGAGAAAGGCTTAGCAGAGAGTTTCTGGGTTGTCTGGTTTTTGGTTTAGACTGCGCAGTGTGGATTTTTTTTCTTTTTATTTGTTTTTGTTTGTTTGTTTGGGGGTTTTTAAATACAATTTATTTATATTCTTCCTGATTTTCAATGTGTCAAATCAACATTTTGCTTATTCCTGAAAACATTAAAGTTTTTCTAGAGGCTGGGTAATTCCAGAAGTCAGTAGTAGGTTTTTTTTTAATGACTAGCAAGCTCAGGAAGGATTGATAAAGCCTAGTGTAAACAACAACATCCGATCTGTGGAAAAATGTAGAAGTCTTTTATCAGTGGATAAAAATATTCTAGGAAGTGATTAATCTCACCCTAAAATACAGCTATTGATGTGATGAGTAATATAATAGAGTGCACGTTTTCTCCATTGTTTGTAAATAGACCATAGTGAGAAGGGTCCAGAATAAAGTGTGAAGAGGTCTAAGTTAGGTAAGAATCTAACCCTTCATTTCTCCTACCTAGAGTCTGCATAATGAAGACAGTTCATTTCCTCAGCTTGACTGTTCTCTCATTCATCCTGAGCACCTTGATTTCAATGCAAGACATAAAAAAAAGTACAATATAGCCATGAATATCCATATTTGCAACAAAGTAAAGGCTCAAAATGTAAATATAGCGTATGCAGCTAAAATTAATGGAGAATTTCAAATGGCTTGGAAAGAACAGGAATCCTACAATGGCTGGTAAGTAGACAGGCATCAGCAATTCGAGTATATATAGTTCAAAATACTAAGACACCATCCTTCGTGTTTGCACAGTTACAAAACTCTTTTAAATCTAAAGGGACTTGAACCTGAAGGTCGTTCCTTACTGGTTTTGGATCACTCTAATTGTGCTGCCTGCATGGAATTGGTCCTAAATGAATACAGGTATTCTGATTGTAGCTTTCTTTTGTTTATTCTTTTTAGTATCCTTACTAATATTACATGAAGCTTTTGAAGCCCATAATCAGATGTCCGTAATCTAAATATTCATTGAATGTATAAATACAGAAAGCTTTTTCTTTAGTAAGACACTTAATGACTGGCTTAAGCATTGGTAACTTTTTATAAGGACCAAAGCACTTACAGTTATTTTGATTTCTTAGCATTTGCTACTCCATTTCTCCTGTGTAACAGACTGCATCAAATCTTTAAGTCCTGATTTTGACTCAGTTTAAATTAGAAAAAGTGAATAAACAGTGATATGGGATGGGAAGGGCATAGCATGAAAAGACATGAAAAATAAGAAGTGGAAACCTTTCCAAAAAGACTATAAAGTTGCTGACAAGCAGAATGTGAAATGTGGATTAAATGGGCCAGACTGCTTGTTCTTTAGTGATGTCTGAAAAAATTAAATGTGCAGCAAAGTCAAGAATTAAATAAGTCTTTGCCCTTGTCTGCTGTCCAAATGGACACTCTTATTGATTCTGCTTAGATCTTTTTGTTTAATGTTCCAATTATCTCCCTTTGCAGCTGCATAAGAAACACATAAGCTATTTCTACAGTTCTAAATGTATCCACCCAAGGGAATGATTCCTGGCTCCAAAGCAGTGCAGATTGCATCCACATACCCTGTTTAAGGCTAGATCTCCACAGAACAGATATGCCACGGCCACACAACATGACACTTGGGCCAGCAGCCTGTTTGGGCTGCCACAGGGTACTATAACAGTTTGATAGACAGTGTTTTGTGGTTTTGTGTTGTTGTTGTTTGGTTTGGTTTTTTTATTTGTTTGGGTTTTTTGTTTGTTTTATTTTTGTCAGAGAACCAAGAGGTAGGGAGATTGATTTTAGTTTATACTGTCTGATATAATATGGCAGCTTTGCTGGTAC
The DNA here is from genome assembly GCA_013400235.1 of Oriolus oriolus. NCBI lineage: Eukaryota > Metazoa > Chordata > Aves > Passeriformes > Corvidae > Oriolus > Oriolus oriolus. Next base: position 141,445 of record VXBT01001758.1, on the reverse strand, counting down.
TTGAGAGAGGTATCTTTTATAACATGAAAATGAAAGTAGATGTTTCATGCTCAGGGATATTTCATTTGAATGTCTGGAGACATCTGAGAGTGAAACACATGCAGGATAGCCTTTCAGGACAGGACAATAGGAACAAAATAACCTGGTTTAAGGTTGTGCATCTTGCCTTTTATATAAAAATTCCTGTAGAGAGATGTTACAACAGCACATGAAAAGAGCTTAATTTTTGTAGCCTCACACCTGGAATCTAATAGATATAACAATCAATCAATCAATTAATTGATTATAATTTATGATTTCTGGTGGTTGAGACCCTGTGTTAGGACAGACGAGGGGGCTAAATGATTGTTTTAAGTAATTTCTATGATAGTATTCTCAAAAGCCTCTGACTTTGATTTGTTCTAAATAACTAAACTGATATTTAGCTGATTCTTCCATTTATTTTGTCAGCACATTTAGGTTTAGAAAAGAAATTTCTTCCTTTAATTCAGTGGTTTATTTTGTTAAGATGTATTTTATCTGTTCCAATTTTAGGCCACTAAAAGTTCAATGCATATGCTGAAGCAAGTCAGATTAGGCTCACATTATAGACAGAAAAAAATGTGTTCAAAGGGTAGATAATTTGACCTAATTAGATACTCACGTGAAGAAGGCTGTCTAGATGTGCAATTTTAGTTACATTGGTTATAATCAACACCTTGCTCAGGATTAGACATTTTAGATCCCTAAAGATGCCACGACAAGACATTAGACTTTTATCTCTTTATGCATTTGTTCGTTTGCTGTGTTGCATCTTAAAACTAGGGTGTTTACATTCTGCAGAACAGATATATGAATAATATAAGATTTTAAAAGAGAACATAGAAACTTGTTATTAATAAGAGGATTAATTTTTTTTTTCTTTTTTTTGTTTTGCTTTTGCTTCTTTTGGATGCTTTTTGTGGCCTCCTGGTCCTTGGAGATATTCCTTTTTCCTCTCCTTTTATTCTTAAACTGTTTTAGCTAGGTTAAGATCCAGTCAAGTTGGCTTTCTCCTTCATAATGCTTTGGAGGCAATTTCCTCTGCACTTTAAATTTGTCACTGGGGAAACCTCTTTCTTCCTCTCAGCCAAACAGATGGTTTATATTTTTCATTTTTTATTTTTTCAATGTTTCCACTAAAAAGGTCAAGATCATTTTTGGAAAAGTGAAATTCTGCATTTTCTTCCACTATCTTAAAATAAAAGCATATAAATTTTTAAAATCCTGCAGGATGTTTCTTTTTCTTCTCAAGTGTAACTACTCATAGATTACTTTGGCCCTTGTCATGCTAATACCTGAAATTATACAAGTCACTAATGAGATTGTCCTCTGAACTTGCATGTGAAAGTTCTTGGACAGCCTTGAAAGGAAAGAGTGGACTTTGGATTGATTAAGATTAAACCTTATCTTGAAGTTCAGGAAAGAAAGCACAAGGTAGATTAAAAGACTTTCTCCAAATTTCACTGAAAGTTTAGTCACACGAGCCAGTAATAATAGTCAAACAATTTATAGCAGTGCATAGAAATATGAATGTGTACAGCTGTCTCACTTCACTTGCAGTACATCTTGATTTACTCCTAAAATGAAATATTTGATGCCTATACAAATACAAAATTGCAGTATTTTGCATTTAAGATAGACATGCAGGACTATGCATGTGTACTGAGAGTTACATCTCTACAGATGCTCTGTAATTTTTGTAGTTCAAAAGTGAGTTTTAATATCATCACCCATATTTTCTCTATCAATCAAAGAGCAATATTAGTATCAGAATTTGTTATTAGTCTACCAGATAGAACAATAGGAAATGATGTCAAGCTGTTCCAGGAGAGGTTTAGACTGGATGTTAGGAAAAACTTCTTCACTGAAAGAGTTGTCAAGCATTGAAACTGGCTGCCAGGGGAAGTGGTTGAATCTCCATCCCTAGAGGTGCCATGAGTACATGGCACTTAAGGACATGGTTGTGTGGTGGGCTCGGTATTGCTGGGTTGGACTCCATGATCTTATAGGTCTTTTCCAACCCAGATGACTCTGTGATCCTATGATTCCATTCACCTGGTTAATCACACTGCATTTTAGGAAGATGTGCCTTCTCATCACATGCAATCCAGTCATTGCTCCAAGCAAGACTAGACATTCACAGGAGTATCAGCCTTTGCTCAAGAGCTTCAGACTTGTGCTGAGTGGACAACTGTAGGTCTTCTAAATTTTGTTTTCTGTGTATTCTCTATTTTACCAAACCATCTCAAACCAAACTAGATTGTTCTTACTGAAAGTTCCTGCATGAGTAGGGTTTGCTTGGGTTTTGACAGTTTCTGATGGTATTTGTAGTCTGTCTTTTTTCCAGTCCTGCAGGTAAGATGCCATGTCATGTACTCTTTCTGATTTCCATTGGCTTCCACTTTTCAGTATCTTGTGCTGAATATTTTTCAGTTCCTGAAGTTCCTGAGCTATTATCTTTACATTCAGGCACTGAAATGTCTATCTTGAAAATCTGTTGAAGTGTAATTTTCTTTAGTGTATAGGTCTGACTTGGTAAATGCATAAAAGAGCTTTACTTCTGGATTTGTAATTACATGAGGCAGAATTCAGTGCTGGAGATTATTTGCTCACTGACCTCAGTGCATTAAACTCTTTCGGTGCTGTTTCATCCACAATTATGACATTTTCCATTTTCATGCTCTTATTTCCATTAGCCCCTTGACTTTGCCTCCATGTACTACATCATTTGTAGTTACTGAAATCTGTGTCAAAGGTTTTTTTTGGCAGTATCTAAATTAACTTTAATCTTTGCCTCTATACTTGCTGAATTACCACACCACTTCCTCCTTCTTTGTTCTCTTTTTAATTTTTGTGGCTAAAAATCTTTTTACTGTTTGTTTCAATTTCCTCTGCAAGGTCCAGCTCAGCTTGATAGTTGGCAAGTCTCACTTTTCTCCTACATACTCTGACCTTCAAGACATATCTTTCTATTTAGTCAGCCTGTTCTTGCTGTTCCACATAAACTCCCAGTTTACTATTGTAAATGCTTTTTTTGCGCTGATGTGATCAAGGTCAGAAGTGGGTAAATGGATATCTATTTTGAGCAATTTACATTTACCCACATCTCAACAGCTGCAGACAAATATCATACAGAGGATTTTATTCACCCCTTAGTTACAAAATAATTCTCAGCATGAACTGAATAGTTATCTAGTTAGGTCTTGTATCTTTTCCTCTCAATCATTTTCTGTCTTCTTGTCGTACATGTATTGGCTTTCAATCTGTGATTTAAAGTAGTTCCAAGATTCTTTTTCAGACAAGCTTTCAAACTTTACGAATCCATTCAACTTTCACTGATTTCCTGAATTTTTCAAGGATTTTCTTATTAAAATAGAAATTGTTAAAAATGTATTCACTTTTATTTCTCTTTGTAGTATAACTTTGACATAATCTGATCATCATCCCTTAATTCAGGATATTTTTTTTGCAGTTGTATTGGGGTTTTGCTACACCCTGGTCATGAAGATATCATTGTTTTTCATGGTTCTGTTGTGTAAAAAATATTTGCATCACACCATTTTTGTTGGAAAATGGTCTTCCGTCAATATATATGGTATAGCAACATTGTATTAATCTTGATATTATATATAGATCTGATTATTAGTGAGAACTTTATTCAAATATGATCCTGGTTTTTCAGAAGAAATAATTAAGGAACCTCTTTCTAGAACTTCTTAGTACCTTTTGGAAGCATTTCTACTTTATGTTGTCAAGACTTCCCTCCATCTTTGTATTACGAGAAAAAATAAAACCTTTCCATGTTTTTCACTTCTCGTACAAATCCTTAATAAGATGTTTGACTAAATAACCTCTCTGAGAATTTCTTCACACATTCCTTGATTTGTCTCATCAGCATGATTTTTATAATTTCTACCTTTCAAAAATCTACCTTTGAAAAAGCTAACTCCCAATATAGAAAACACATAACAAGTACACAGCATTCACTGGTCCTTCAGGTCCTGCTGCTCTTCCTACTCACCCCTTTCTTATGAGGGAAAAACCCTTGTTACCCTTGTTCTTCCAGTAATCCACGTGCATTCGTTTCTTCTGTGAAAATTTGAAAACAATCTAGAATCCAGGTCATATTCTGTTTGTGACCTTGCATTTTAAGGATTCTTGAACATCCACTTTCCAGCAATTTAGTTGTGTAAGAATATTTGTTTCCTTCGCTTACAGATCTCTTGTTCTGTTTACTTACTAAGCAGAAGGGCATGACAGCAAAAAAAAAAAAAAAAATCACTCTAAAACCCAAACCAATATTTTATTCCTTCTTTTTCCTGCTTTCTCCTTTCAAATTCAGTCATCCTCTCTGTTTTAATTAAAATCAAGTAATGAGGCCACAAAAATCTTAGTAAACCCAAAATTGAAGCTCTGCAGCAGAACATAACCTTGCAGTAGCCTCTCAAAGTCCTATTCTTATTCAAAGTGGTTTTTTGGTCATAAAAATGTGAAAAAGAAGAGGAAATAAAACTTAGACTCTATAGCTACTTTAACAAGTTACATATTAAATAGTCTTCACTCAGCAGAACTGCTGTGACACAGACATTATTTGGTGATTTGTCTAATGGCTTGAAAATGCCACTGAAAGAGACCTTATATCAAAGGTGATGAAAGAAAGTGTTCAAAATGTCAGCTTTAAAGTGACCCCTGTTTGTGTCTTTCCTAATCAGAGGATTAGTATGTTAGGATGTTGCAAATAGATAAATTTTTTCAGTGAATGAACTGTCTGCAAACTCATTTATGGAACCCTTTGGCAATTTTCAAAACATATGATTTATATTTAAAGAGACATTATTTAAAAATTATTCTTTAATTCCATTTCTTTCATTGCTTTTTAGTTCTACAAATGACATCTGGGATATTTTTGTATATCCGCATTTTAAAACTGAAATTATTTGACTATTTTGCAGCAATTCTTTGCGGCAAAGAATACCCTGCAGCTCTTCCTGTGGGCACAGCACCTGAGTGGATGGTCTCCACTCAACTTTTCTGTGAGTACTTAGTTACCCCATTAGGGATGGGTAGGACAGAAGAGGTCAAGTGCAAAGTGAACCTCACTGATCTCTGATGTAACTGCATATAGAACCTGTACAGAAAGCTTTGCTTTCCTGTGTACTTTCAGGACGTGGCAAAAGTTGCTGGAGTTTTTTGTCATCTTTTTTTTTTCCTTCCAGTAAGTCTCCTGGGCTACTTTACTGTGTCACATATGAACACATATGTCTGGCCTTAGGTGAGTCCTGGATTTTTGCCTAAAAGGTTTTTATATGCACACTTGTGCATCTGCATGTCTGATACATGCACACATAAAGACTTATGGTGAAATTATTGCTCTGATTAAGTTTATAGGAAAACTACTTCTGTGCTAGGAACCGATTTTTTAAAATATATCCTGTTTATGTGCATGTAATAACAACATAGAAATGATGGAAGAAAAAAAGTCTTAAAGAATGGGAGGACAGAGCTGATACATACATACATATACACAAGCTGATGGAGAAGCATAAAATTGAAGACATCAGAAATTAGTTTGGAAATTTCTAAAATTTAAATTGATATCTTCCTATCTTAGTAGTTTTTACTGTGAATGGACTACCTATAAAAACATTATTTAACATAAAAAAACAAGTAAAAAACAACAGCCAAATAAATTTTAACATACATCCTTGCAAACCATTATGTAGTACCCCAGAATATTTGAAATCTACATCTATCCACAAAGATTAGAGTGAAAACACTTTATTAAACCATGGTTAAGGTCATGTTATTCAAAATTTAGAAGTATTCTTTGCATGAAAACTGTTCAGTGATCCTTTATGCTCATATTGCCAAGAACCACTCAAAATGGTCTTTTTTTTTGCAAATAACTTACAGTTTACCATGTCAGAATCAGCAGGATTAAACTAAATCATCTTTTGATATCTAACATGTTATACTTCCAAAGAAATTCACTGGCAAAGACCAATAGTTAAAGTGCAGGAAATTCACATGCATTCCCGGTGGCAGCAGATCTTCAGGGCAGTGAGCATGGGAAATAAAGAATTCTTATTTGTGTTTCTTCCAATTTCTTGCCATGTTTCCTCATCCCAGCCAGAATTGCATTGCTAAAGATTCCACATTGGCCAGTGAAAGGCTGAATGGAATTTAGTTCTCTTTTGTGAGCTGTGTGAGGAAAGAGAAAGGACACAGTAAAGCTTTTATTGACCCAGCTCCAAATCCAGTGTGTCTAACTAGGAAATTGTTCATTCAGATGGAAGCCAAAAAAGTGTCTATGCCTCAATGTTGCTGAGACAGCAAAATCAACTCAGAAAACAACAGATGGGTATATTAAGGATTCAAGGGAAGAAAACTTACCTAAATCAATAAATAATATTCACAATAAGGCATTTATACGGCATAATATTTTATTAAAGTGTCAAGAAATAAAAAATCCATCAGCTTCTACAAATACTGACTTTTCACAGGCCAAAAGACCTAAGTGATTTTTAAAATTGAGAAACTACTCTAAAAGGGTTGAAAGGCTTATGAACTTGCTCACTGCTTTCCATGTAGAAATGATTTTGCCATGATTTCTGCCTTTCTTACATCATAAAGAGCACTTATAAAGCCACAAAATCTTAAAATGTTAAACTCTTTCATATTATCCTTCTAATCACAACCCTGGGATTTTTGCTGCCTACAACCTTACAGCTCAAGGACAAAGCACAAGAGTGATGAGCAGCTCTATAATATTTGGCTGCAAAACTGGCCTTTTAAAGTTAAGACTGTACCTGAATATGCTTCCAGTCCAAACCTTTTCTCATAAAACATCAGTATTCTTAAACATGGAGACTTAAACTGGTCTGTGCACAATTTATTTAGTCAACAGTTTATCTATCCTTTTCCCAAGTAACAAAGCAAACTCAGGGTGAAATGATACCTTTTTTAATTGTCTGAGTTATAGGGATGGGATCCAAGTACTAGAGAGGTATAAAGTCTCCCGTTCTTCATGCTTGGTATTATCTGGTTGTTTAGAACTGTAATGCAACTATTTTCACTATTTTCAATACTAATTTGTGCAGCACAGCATGAATTTAGCATACTTAGGCTTCATTTAGGATGCAATTGCAAAATACCTTACCACTAATGTGTAAGACATGATGCATGTGTTTAGAGAGAAGCATGAAATAGCCCTTGTCAGTTAAAAAAAACGGAAAGGGTGGAATGATGAACTTTGGTCATTTTTTTTCTTTACATCAGGGTCAACATCCTTATCTTCTCATATGCCTTCCTATCTGTCCTCCTGCACTCCTCCACATCTGTGGCAGAGATGATTGTTGGAATTTCCACATCTTCCCACACAGTTATTTGTTCCCAGAACTCCACCTTTTCCTCCAGCCTTTCTTTCCAGTTTTATAGTCATAAATTACATCCCGTTTCTCTGATGCTGCCTTGTGGAGGTGGTAGACTTTTTGATTCATATTGGACTGAACCCTAACTTATTTTGAAAGAAAGAAGAGGAGACTGTGTTGAAAACAGGAAAACTTCATGGATTAGATGGCTGTAGTTGTAAAATCTATTCAAAAAACCCTAGTGTGATAGACTTGCAGAAACTTGATGGAAATTATCCTCCTTTGGATGGGATGGAATAAAATAAATTGAATTTATTATCACAGTACATAACATAAACACACTGTTCTAAGTGGAGTGTGCACTATTACATTTGACTCACAGAGACAAGATTCGGTTCAACATTTCCTAGAGTCCCTAACTGTTATTATCAAGCTGTTTGGATAACAATCTGGTTGCTTCAAATCATCATAAAAAAGAGCAGTGTAAATTGAGTCTGTAAATCTTCCTAATCTGTAAATTGAGGGTCACACCAGCAAGCTTCCTGATGGAAGATGGAGGGGAGAGAATAAACATAGCGGGCATTTGCACAACACACAAATTATCCGTGGAAAGCCTGCATAATTGTACGGAAATGTGATTGGTGTATTTATTAATTTATTCATTAGGAAAAGGATAGCAAGCATAGTCAACTGAATCATACTCAGCTGGTATTTTGTTGATGGAGATTTTCAGGAAAAAAACCCAAAAAACCCCAGAAAAATCGGACTGCACAGGTAGAAACTAAGGGATTGTTCTCCTTCTGAAACTTATTTGAAAGTAGGCTTCTGCATGTACTATCTTTTAATTTCGTGATGTAAAAGAATCTGGTTTTTTTCAATATCTGTTAACTTCATCTTGAGATAAACTGAGTCTTGGTCATTGTTCTCAGTTTTCCTGAATTTTTCCTGTGCAAGCTGTTTCATACAACAAAATTTTGTTTGTACTATTGCCCAATATTTTTAAATCTCCCTTTTTGAAACCTTTTCACGCATTTAGTACTTTTCATTTCTGTGTCGCTGTAAACTTAAATTTTAGTGTCATTTTTATTATAGTACAAAATAATATACAGTGTGCAAAGCTACATTTGTCCTACTTGATCCATGAAGACCGCTAGGAGAGAGATTTATGGCAAAAATTTCACTGAGCATATATAAGCTGAGTATTGTGGAACAGAAAAGGACCACACACCTCAGTGAACGAAAACCCTGTTATTAAACATTACAGAATTTCAACATATTTATTATAATCAATTAAACACGAGAATAAAACCAGTTGTTTTCACATCACTGCAGCTAGATTACTCTTCTGGAACCCTATTGCTTTGAGGCAGTTCAAGAACTGTACAAGGATGTTGTTGGGTCATGCAGAAAGAAAATTATAAAGGCAAAAGCTTGGCTACCACTCAATCTGGTCGTTGCTGTGAAAGATAATAAAATTGGTTTTATAAACACTTTAACAAAAAAGGAGTGATAAAGAAAATCATCCTTTATTGGATGCAGAGGGTAACATTTTAACTAAGGATGGCTGAGGTACTCAGTGCCTTCTTTGCCTCAGCCTTCAACAGCAGGATTGGTGATCCTCAGAGCAGTCAGACCTCGGAGCCTCCTGGGGCAGGAAGCAGAATAGACTCCTGGCAGTCCAGGAGGATGCAGTTAGTGACCTGCTGTGGGAAATGGAGTTACAGAGGGTTCGCAGGTGCTGACAGAGAACACAAACAGCATTATGCTTCAAGATATAGAAATGAATACATGTTTTGATCTGAGACCTTGGCGAAGGCTGCCTGAGTTAGAACAGTGAGCTTTTATATTTTAAAATAAGAATGTAGTTTTATACATGTAGTTTTATATATGAAGTTTTAAGAGAAATAAGTTTTATAAAAGTAAGAAATATATTATAAGAGTAGAAACGTATTTTAGTAAGTAATGACAATATAATAGGTAAGAAAAATTAATGATAAGTAATAAAGTAAAGAACTTTTAAGTTTAACAATAAGCCTTTCAGTAGAGATGTTAGAAAGTTAAGATGTAACAATTTAAGCCCATGCAATAGGCCTTAGTGACAATATGATGATTGGTCAAGAAAATGCGCATTGCGGTAAACTTTGTATGGCGATGATTGGTACAAGTATGGTAGCATGATTTGTGGCACTTGTTTATTGGTTCAGAAGAATATGCACGATATATGTACTATAAGTAGAGGGTCTTTTAGCTCTTTTAGTTCTTTTAGGCTTCTGCGGCTTCAGCTCATGCACCTGCTGCAGCTTCTATTGCAATGGATACTGTTATAGCTTTGTAGTTGAGATGTTGCTCACAGCATCTCCTCTGTCTCACCCTTCAAATAAAATGAGACTGATTTAGCTAAATATACATCTCTGTGTTATTTCTCAGTTGCCCCGACACCATTAATCCCAACAACCTGCTGTGCCACTTTGGTGCTCACAGGTGTGTGTGACCAGGAGGGATTCACCTGAGGGTGCTGAGGCAACGGGCAGAGGAGCTCACCAAGCCACTCTCCATCATTTACCATCAGTCCTAACTAACTGGGGAGCTCTCAGATCACCGTAGATTGGCTTATGTGATTGCCATAGATTGGCTTATCCACCAGAAGGACCATCTGAGGAACTCCAGGTCTGTCAGCCTGGCCTCAGCCCTGTGGAAGGTCACATAAGCAGAACATTTTGAGTGCCATTATGCAACACATACAGCACAACCAGGTGATCAGGCCCAGCCAACATGGGTTTAGGAAAGGCATAAGCTCTCTTCTACTTCCGGCATAATCCTTTAATTTAAACAACCTTTCTTTCTCATGGATATTTATTCACCAATGCATTTATTCAGGATAATAATACCTCTACCCAACTTTTTTTCTGCTAGACCAAATACTTCTGTATTATTGGTTTATAGTCTTGGACAAAAGGCTTCCCTAATTGAACCTCTTCCCTTTGAACCTCTTCTGATTTGAAATCATCTTCTTTTAGATAGGTGAATGAAACTTTACACAGCAGTGTCCTTCCAGGCCCTTGGCATTTATGCTTCTCTGTCTTTACAGGAAATTGTTTTTTAATATAGCCCACAACCATTTCTACTTCTTCTGCAGCAAATGCACAACAGTAACACACATATACAAGCTTCAGTTACCTGCTGATCAGAAATCTCTGATTTCTGCTGAGCTTACGTATCAGCAATAATCGTCTCAATGGATCACTCTACTCATTTTTGAAATGCATCTGTCCCTGGGAGGAAAACTGTTTCAAAGAGAACAATAACTCTATACTTCTTCTGAATAAGAAACAACATTATCCTTTGACACTTTGAGTGTTTAACAGGAAGCACAGAACAATAGAAATGAGCAAGTTTTTTGTAGTTTCATTGCAATAACTTAAATCAAACCTAGCCATGAAGCTGAAATTCTGCAATGCAGTGCCTAAAAAATCCAACTCACTTACATTGTATTTATCCAGATATGCAAGGCAGACCTTCAGTTTTAACGTAACTAAAATTGAAGACAGAGAGTATCTAAGATTCTCTGGGAAATAGAACAGGATATAAAATTATGTGAAGGATCTGAATAGTAATGACAGAGAAGGGAAGGGAAGGGAAGGGAAGGTTCGGGAAGGGAAGGTTCGGGAGGGGAAGGTGCGGGAAGGGAAAGTGCGAGAAGGGAAGGTGCGGGAAGGGAAGGTGCGGGAAGGGAAAGTGCGAGAAGGGAAAGTGC
>VXBT01001758.1:53071-130201 GCA_013400235.1 Oriolus oriolus | reverse complement strand
AGGATCGGTATGGGAAGGGTAGGGAAGGGAAGGGAAGGGAAGGTTCGGGAAGGGAAGTCTAATTAAAAAAAAAGGCTGAAATGTAATCTTACTATGTAAATTTGTTCAAGCACAACCTTCTCCCACTAATAATGATGGGCTTCATGTTATGTAAGCAAGGAAAATGATTTTTAAATATCATAAGACTTCATCTTTATGATGTATTAACTGTATCAGATTATAATAAAAACTTTGCTATTAAATAAATAAGATTTTTGGACACTAACTTCTGTTTTTTCATTTTGTGAAATGTCATCAGTTACAGCTTTGGGGTTAACTTTTCAGGTTTGCGGAGGGGTTTATTCCTTCACTTTTTTTTTTTTTTTATTAAGGGGGATTTTAAAATACCTCCGGTAAGGGAAATAAACAAGATCTTTGTCAATTCATGGCATAATAATATGAGCTTAAGCTTTACTGAATAACTATTTTGGAATGCCTGAATTCAGTTGAATGCTATCTTTACAGAGAGTTTGGTGTAATTATTTAATTAATGGAAATGAAGTATTGCAGCAGTGAAGGGCTTGAATAGGTGTTGAAGAACACTGTGGGTTAGCCCCACAGCTTGGCTGCAACTCAGGGTAATTCACATATTTGAATAATGAAATGGTGAATTTTCATTGCTTGTCTCTCTTTTCCTTTTTTCAGCTTTGTAACATGATGGAACCAAAGAAATCTGTCTTCTGCCAGACAGTACGAACCTAGGTTGCTGGGACAACACGTCGACTGCAAAAAAACCTTAAAATAAAGGTGGCTTATTTCCAAGTCACCATTTTTTTGGCATTTGGGTTTTTATTCACGTTTTAATAAAAAAAAACAAAAATGGCAAAAATGGCTTGTGGGGAGGTTTTGTAATCAATAAACCTGTTGTTTGTAGAGGGATTATGAATCAGAAATTAATGCTAAGCAGGTGAGAAATGCACACCAGTATTTCTCAATTTTAAAAATATGAAAATCTCTAGAAGAAGTACATAAAAGTTATAAAGACCCTATTTAGAAAACATCTGCTTAACTAAGAATTGGTTGCTAGGATTTACAGAGATTGTCACAAAGTTGTTCCCAAATCTGCTTCACTGAAATGCTAACTGGTTTAAAAAACAGGTTCTTAATGTTAAATGGGCTGCATAGGATTAAGCTGCACACTTTAAATTGAATCAAATGAGACCTGTGTAGTTAGATTTGAGTTCAGACTTTTGGAAACACTCATTGTGCATCATGAGTACAGCAATGTTTCAAGTACAGAAGACGAAAAACCCCTGGTTTTTACTAACAAAGATATGACTAAGCTAAAACAAAGCACTAAAAGCCCACCAAAACCCCCTAAACAAACCAAAAACAAAACCAAAAACAAACTCCACCCCAAACCAAAAAAACCCCACACCCAAAACTCCCAGAAGCCATCCCAACTCTGTAACACCTTAAAATGTATGACCCTCCTCTTGCATAAGAACAAAGTATATTAACAGTAATGGTGCTATGGTAACAGGTACTTGAAGAAAATACAGCCCATTATGTTGAGGTGTTGACCAGCTTTCATTTCTTCATATTAAAATTAACCTACTAGAGCCATTGTGAAGTTGTTAGAGATGGAGATCTTTCTTGGATTGCAACACAACACAATATCAGTGAGTTTTCTGTGTCTGATAAAGATCCAAAGACTGTATTTCAAGATGTATCCTATCTAATTTAAATGTCTATCTTTGTTCAGTGTTGGAAAACAGAAGGAAATGCCAGGAGAATATATACACTTGGGGGCTGTTTGCTGAGTGAATTTCATCCAAATCTCCATATGTTGTGTGGAAAAGGGCACTTGTCTTTTAGCTTAAGATGCAGGGGTTGGAGCACTAGCAAGAAGAGCTGGAGCAGGGATTACAGGCAATTAAACTCTGTATCAAGCAAGGCAGGGATCCTCACTGTGGTCACATACACTCCCCAATAGACAGGGTAATCAAGACCATCCATAGAGGAAAAAAATTACTCTGTCAAAAAGTCAGTCTTCTTCCCTTTGGGAGACAAGGATCACTCTACCTACATGAAAAGAAGGCTCCACCCCTACGTGCCCGTAAAGAGAAGCAGATTAGGCTAAACAGAGGTGGTTGTTTGTGCAATAAACTGCAGTATGTTCCCTGTGAGATTCTACTGATCAGATTATGTGATTCTGTTGCTCACAAAAAGCACAGGTTCCAGCTTCATTTGTTGTTATGGAGCCTGGAGACTCTGATGTCCTGGAATGCACCAAGGGAATATGCCACTGCCCTATAATGTGCATACTGGGATCCCTAACTCTGATGCAAGATGTGCAAGTGTTTAAGTCTGCAAAGATACATGCCAAGGAAGTAGGAACAACTGGATGTGTAAACACAGGAGTTCAGCTGAAGTGCATGTTGGACTCCTGCCTGTGTGTTATGAGGTCCCATCCACAGGGAATCATCTTATGGAAAAGATTTTTACTTATGACAGGTCAGCAGATTTCAACAGACAAGTACTCCATGCTAACATTTCTAGACCCAGTTCCAAGTGGAAGGAATTCTTCACGTGGTCTGGGGATTTAAATTTGATAGCCTGCTCCTTGAGCAGTCTCTAGTGGGTTTTTTATATTGGACATGTGAGTGCTCACTCATTCATTTCTAAAATTGTGCAATTCACAGAAACGCCTGTTTTGTTAATCCTGCTGGGACTTGATTCTGAACAGGTCAGCAGTTCAGATGGGTATAGATCTGGCCACCAGGAAAAATATGGGAATTCACGTGCTCAGTGGTCTAAACAGGGATATCATGAATAATAGGACAACTTAATGTTAGGCTTAAAAAAATAGAAATGTATTTACATGTTTAAGGTCATATCCACCACAGAATGTAGTGCAGTTTTGAGACTCTCAAATTAATTCAGATTCAGGAGGTTAACAGTGCATAAATGCTGTCACGGTGTTTTCAAACAAAAATTCTTATGCAGAGCCGGAAGAGATATCACTGCAGTGTGTCTTTCCCTTGTTTCCACTGTTAGCCTACATGGAGCTAGAGCTGATATGTTTGCAACAAAACCCATGGAACACAAAGAATTGCTGTGAATAGTTCAGAAAGTAAACTGTAACTCCCAGTCTGACTGCTTGTGCTTTCAGCATAAATCAATTTTACATGCTAACTGGATTAAAAAATTAAACATATTTTGGATGATGATCTTTGTATCTTTTCCATGAAACTGTTTAGCATCTTTTCCATAAAACGGTGCTGGCTTTTTTTTTTTTTTTGGGGGGGGGGGGACGAGGGATGAACATAATTTTATGTAATCACATAGTTAATTAATTTATTGCTATTAGTCACCCTAGAAACATTAGTGGATATCAAGAGTGTGGGAACAAATTGTAGGAAAATTAGGAACTCATGAGTATTAATGTGGGATTATAATTTGTGAGAGAGTGGAACTCCTAGTATTGCCACAAGGTCAGGATGCTGCAGAACTTATACAGAGTTTTGGAAAAGGGAAGCTACGAGGAGATAAATGCTTGTCTGACTGTGAGACATCTCCCTTTCCATGTAGGGCCTTTGCATGAGAAGTGAAAAACTTAAGCTATCCAGCTGGATTCTTATTGCCATGAAGTTGATGCCACCATTGGTTGGATGAGGTGAATGCTGCTAAGCACAGAGGTCTGTGGCAGAAGACCAAATGGTCCTTCAAACTTTGTGATTTAGGAGTTAATGGCAGTATGAAACTGCATGTCTGATCTTGTTCAGAAAGTGTATCAAGCTAAGGAGGAAAGAGCCAATTCATAACAACTCACTGAACAGAGAAGTGCATCGTACAGGCAGAATGGACATGGAAATAAATTCTTTCTCAAAATATCAAGAGTGAAATCCTATCAGGAGAATAACAAATAAAAAAGCTAGCATGAAGGAGCAGCCACGTTAGGCAGCATAAATCTGTGCTGAAGTTGTACTGAAATCATACTTCTGAACATCCCAGCGTCGTTTATTTCTCAGATGAAAACTACTTCTTCAAACTGCTTCATACTTGGGAAAAAGTTTACCAGGACTACAATCCTCTTAAGTAAGTTTAATTACTAGATCAGCTAGGATTTCCTGCTTAGAAGGAGTGGTTGGACACTCACACACATCAGTCAGGCTCCAGTTTCATTGTGAGGTGAGATTTGGGCACTTTCGTCTACGTGTTACGGAATCACAGAATCACAGAACAGGTAAAGTTGGAAGCGACCGCTGGAGGTCACCTAGTCCAACTCCCTGCTCGTGCAAGGGTCCCTAAGAACACCGTTACTCAGGATTGTGTCCAGATGACTTTTGAATATCTCCAGAAATATTAAAAATATAACAAGTACAAGACAATTTGATAAAGGTGTGTTTCAGCATGTGCCCTGAAAAGAGGACCACAACCAGAAATGGAAAAAAAATAGGCATAAACTGGTAAATGCAGACACATTTAAGGAGATTAATTTGTTAATTTGGCTTAAGAATTTTCATGCAGTCTTGTCCATATTGCTTTTGGAAGTGAACAGTCCAAGGTGGGGATGGCAGAGAGGACTCTGGTGTGCCAGTTTGAATAATTAGGCATCTTTTTCCCTGGGCTGCGGTATTTTAGAAACATAGACATTATTTTCAGGGATTGGAAGCAGAGAAGGGGAACTGGTTGGCCTGTGTACATCCATGGAGGATGAAATATGATACTGGTACTACAACAGCAACACAGCATGAGTGCTTGTGTGGTATTCTCCATGATGGTATAGGCCTACAGATACTGCTGTGATACTGCTGTATTGCTCATCTGTGGTGCTGCTCCTATAACAGCTGTGGGAAACAGATTTTTCTGCATTTATCGGACTAATATGGGAAATTTGGGCACAAATATTTGGGCACAAATATTTGGGCAGACTTAGTATGTAACCAAAAAATATTGTTGCAGGATTAAACATGAAAGTGTCAGCTGTTTCACAGTTCTATGAAGTCCTTTAGGTCTGGGAGTTTTTTAAGTTTTATAGAAATACTTTTTAATCTATGTGTTGTCCCTACATATGTTCATTCTTTTTCATGTGTCAGATACAGCTACCTCACTTTATATTCCTATTTTGTCTTTGAATCAGGACTCAAATTAAATGAAATATGGCTTTCTAAATCTTTTCCCTGAGTTTTTTTTTTTTTTTTGGTTAATATCTCAGGAATTTCTTTTAGAAGTATTTCCATGTCCTCTTTGCTTTTAAAGCCACAGAAAAAACTGCTAATTTAAAACCTTTGGGTACCTTTTTTGTTCTTTTCTTTCAATAGACCTGAATCTGTATTAAACAAATGAGGATGAAAGAAAAACAAAATCACATTTGTCACAGGTGGAAATGAATATACTGAAAGTTAGATAGCTCTTTAGCTTCCACAGTCATCCTGAGAACTGGTTGCATGGTGTACTTCAAGAATTGTTTCTAAGTTGTATAGTGAGTCCTATCTTTTAGGTAAAATTCTCTGTCAGTTGAGCTCAGTATCACAAGAGAAGTGTTGATGTACATTTTAGCTTTTCACTAGTGAAAAGATGCTTATTTGTTTCTGCCCTTTAGAACATGTTATCACAGTGCTATCACAGCACTGGCAATGGATATAGGTAACAGTAGGATTCAGGAGCAATTAAAATTCCAAGTTATACTGTTACACAGTGACAGAAACAAAACCCAGAAACATAATGCACCCACAGTGTGGCGTTGTAACCGAAAACCAGAAAGCATCAAAACCTCTATTCCACTTCTGGGCATTCTAGGGTATAGTTCTTACAACATTATCTGGGCCATAGTATCACTCTGGCTGTTACACTGAGGAATAGTTTCCCCTGGGCTAGGCTGGAAAATATGCATATGAAGACACGGAAACTGCTAAGATGTCATGTTGGTGAACTATGAACTAAAAAGGAAGAAACCTTTCACGTGGTTTCAAAGGAAGAAAACCTGTATAAGTGAGCTGGAAACGTTGATAGGAACACACAGACAGCACAGCAGATTTTTATCAACAAAGTTTAGTATGCTCAGAGCAAAATAGTGTCAAGGCTATGAAAATTTAACATCTAGTTTGCAAATTGGATGAGAAATATAATTTCCTCCTATTATTCTAGGCTAATGGATACCAAATGAATAAGTACTCTAAAATGCATTCTCCTAATATATTTTTTTGTTTAATCATACTTTTAAAACATCCTGTGAGCACTCTGCAGTCAGTTCTTATACATAATTGTCACTATATCTGCAGCTACTAAAAATGTGTTCAGTACACAAAATAGGAAACAAGGGCAAATGAAAATATTTATTGTTGTAGGTTTCTCTTACAAAAAACTGAGAGAGAGACTAGTCTGTGCTGAAGGCAGTTCAAAAATTAGACAAATTATGCTTGTGTGTAATTTACTGACCTTCATGTACCACATATGAACTTCATGATAATCTGATTCTGATACAATGTATCTGATAAAATACAGATAACTTAGCACTTCAGAGATCGATTCCTTTCATTCTAATGCACATATCTGAAATAAATTAATGAAATCATTCCATAAGAGTGCTTATTTCTTTCATTGCCTGTAAAGTTTTTCTTCCACAATAACTGGCTCACATACAGACATCTAAATTTTAGTCGTCTAAAGTTATGTGAGATAAATCTAGCACTCCCCTCTTTAGATATCTTTAGATAGTGCAACTGAACTTTTAAACTTGGGTGGCTCTAAAAATCCGTCCTAGATTGTGCTCTCTCTTTTTCATTCTTAGTCTCATTTAGGCAGGAATTTCCTTATATTTACAGAAGAAGAAGAAGAAAGAAGAAGAAAGAAGAAAGAAGAAGAAGAAGAGGAATATAAAGAATGTGAAGAAAGAAAAAGGAAGAGTAAAATAAAGGAAAGTTTGTAATAATGTAATAAAAATAATGAATAATATATCATATTTTAGCTGTCATATGCTCAAATAATTCTAGTTATTGTTTATATTCCTGATTTTAACAAAAATAAAGTATGTACTGTATGTAAAAGACAAAATCATTTCTTGAATATTGTTTGCAGTTACATACTGATCTGATATTTTTCTACTTTGAGAAGAATGGAGACCAGAACTTGAAAACATAACCACAATCATCAGAGCATTACAAAGCTGGCATACACTGAACCCTTTAAAGGGTAAAAGTTTTAATCCAATGTGCATAATGGCTTTGTAGTTGTATAGTCACCATGAATCAAACTCTTCCTTTACAGTATATTGGTTTACTTGTTATCAGCTTAGTTTTCTGCCCTCTCTTTCCTTTATCAAATGGGGAGACTTTATACATCTCAGCATAGGCATAACACGCACTGAAATAATTTGCTTTTTATTTTAGGGATTGGGCCCAAACTCCGAATCACTACACAATGAAGGGATTATACATTAAAAAGGACTGTATGCAATCAAGAAGAAATTTTAATTAATCATAAATAGAACTGGTTTTGTGGAAATAATTTGACCTGACAGTTCAAGGTTTGATCAGCACATCACAGAGATTAAAAATACTTTTGACTTGAAGAGACAGAGTCCCAGAGAGTCACTGCAGCCTGAAATACTTTAGGAAAGCTAGTGTGTACAGATCACACAATGTCAATGTTTCTCTTAGTGCTTCCATTGCATTAGGAACCAATGTGGGATTCTTTTTAACTTCCGAGAAATCTTCTAATATCATGCTGTCCTGGTCAACACTGAAACAACAGAGATTACAAGACATCAAACTACAATCTTTTATCCCATGTTCTCTGTGCATAAAACAAGGAGTCAGCTTCCCTTTGAAGTATTAATTGACTGTCCGTACCAATCAGCACCTAATCCCTTTCCTGAATGCATTTAGGTCTCCACAGTAACTGAGCTGGCTTCCTCTGGGGTCTAGACTGGAAAGCACTTACAGTAAATGCAAAGTATGCAAAGGGAGTAATTGATCTCAGTCTAAGAAAACCTTCTTAAAAGGAACTAGACCTCATAATTCATGTTTAAGTCCAACAGCAAGAAGATGAATACCTGTTAGAAGAAAAAAAATTCAGAGGCAGTACATTAAAAATTAGCAGTGAAAAAGAAGCATCTGATATTTTCTTTTTTTCATTTTTTTTTCCTGCTCCTTTAACACAGATTATCAAGGAACAGTGGGCCCTTACAAATAAGGTTGCAGATATAATCACAAAAAATTTGCTTGATATTTTCAGACACAGCTCCAATGACTACCTTGCTCATTATAAGAATTGTTAGTACAAAAAATTACAGATGCATTTTACCCATTGCTGGGAGCACAAGCCACACACAAGTGATCGTTTAGAGCTGATAGCCTCAAAGTCTAGCCAGGCAGCTGAAGTAATTTGCTTACTTGATTGCAATCTCTGCCCCTCCCATGAAATAGAGAGCAGGAAGGAGCCCACTTGGAATGTCAGTTTGTAATATGTAAAAGAAGAATGAAAAGGACATAGTAAAGGGAATTTGATGGACATTCTCCAGCAGCTACTCTCTCTGTCAATTAGAAGAGAAAAATGCCATAGATGACAGTAAAGAACCAAAAGTGAAGGACTTCAGATGCCCTGTAAAAACCAGCCATTCATGTAGGAAGCACTCTTATGAGTAGTAGAAGTTTAGACCTAATGAACACTGACAATCCAGAGAATGTTTTCTTTTCTTTGAGGGGGGCTATAGAAGCATTAATATCTTAGGAGTGAGATAACTTTTTTCTATACCGCAAATGCTTTTTGGAGGAATGAATACATCCTCTAAAGGAAATAATAAATTGGTTAGTATTAATTCCCAGCAGGTAGCATTTATGTTCAGTACTTACCTCTTTACCTAAAATAGCAACACAATATTCTGTGTCTTCTTTTCTTTGTGTTCTATATTGTTAAATTATTAACCTTTCAGATCTGAGGATTTAAGACAGGAAGGTTTGATTTTCTTTCACACAGGACATGCAATATATAGTCAAATTTTCTTAAGAGGAAGCAGACCTGCTCTACCGTCTCTGGTAAACAATAACTTGGATCTAAGATAGAATATTTTAAATATACAATGGAATTGCCAGTAGAATTCTTACCTTTGTTAGACTTCAGTGTCCAGCAGTTGACATGCTTGGCTGAAAAGTTTTCCTATGAAGTATAGTCATCACTTATGTTGACTGAAAGTTTCTGCAATTGCCCATAGCTCTGAGTGCCTCTGTTTGGAGGGTATCTGTCTTGCTACACCATAGGAAAAAGTTCAGTTATTAGGAAACAATATTTTCTAGAAAAATAATTCTCATAGTCCCCTTTCAAAAATTTTTTCCAGCTTTTGGTTATACAACCACGGAGTTCAATTACATGTTAACTGAAATAAGAAATTTGCTTCTTATTAGATATTTATTTTAAAGAGGCTTGTCATGGCTTCCAAGGACATTTTTTTTGTCTTTATATAAAGCACAGTTCTTAAAGGGGAATTTGATTTGCTAGTCTCTTGGGTGGTCACTTAAAACAGGCCTCTTCATATGACTAGAATTGCCATAAAGACAGACCATGTTGCTCTGTAACAAGGAGGTCAAAAGAGAGGGGACTGTAAAAAAATAAACAAATCAAGCAAAGGAAACAAACCCACTTGTGCTACAGCTGCTTACACCTTAGCAGTTTTTTTTCTGTCTGCTGCTCACTGAGCAGCAACTCCCCAGGACTAATCCATGCGGCTGTTTCTTCCCCTTTCAGGAACTTTCTAAACTGTCTGTTTAGAAAAGATGAAGCCTGTCCCCTGCTGTCATGTCCACCTTGCCCTGACCCTGACCCTGTGCTGTGGCTCTACTCACAGTTGTTAGTTTAGAGGGAGAATTTGGAACTTAGACCTCTTTTGACAGAAGAGGGTTAACATATAAAAGAAAACCCCAGCCAGCAGAAGAGAGAGCACCCGATGAGGAGGAGGTCTGCAGACCTACTGTCTTTAGCTCATTCACCCTAATTGTCAGACCTTTGATATTTCTGACAGATTTTTCTGATAGCTCTGGCTTTTTCAAGGAGATGATGCTTCTGTTCTTGGAAAAGCAGAGGAGGGAAGGACTGACCAAAGCTGTGCTCAGACAATGGATATTTCTGATTCCTCCCCTGTCCCATTCCTATGTAAGAACAGCATTTGCTGAGACAGCATATTTCCCATCTGCCCTAATCCTTCAGCCCTAATTGACTGTATTTCTCTGAGCATTGGGCAAAGAAAAGGGGGTTCACATTCAACTCAGATTTTTACATATGAATTAAGTCTAGATTGACAGTTCTGGGATGAACTAAATACAGGATCACCGTCATATTTTCTATGGCAATCCAAACATTTTTTAATAAAGTCATAATCCTCAACATAAGGGTTTTTTTATCAAATGTATTTAAATAGAAATCTTGTAATAGGAGAGGGAGAAATTCTGATAACAACAATAGAAAGTGCATCACACTGCCTTGACTCACAAGACAGACTACCAAAATGGCATTATGGATAAAAGAGTAGAGGGATTTATAAAAAGGAACAGTTCACAGATTAGAATGGGTCTAAGGTTAGTCAGAACAGTACTGGGCTTTAGGCAGTGAATCACATCTTTTAATATGAAGACGGTGAATGAATCTAAATAAGCTTGAGATAAAATAACTAAAGTAAAATTGAAGAAAATCAGACCTTAGTTTATTGCTTGAGGAATTTATCTTGTAATTATTACCTTAAGTGAAAAATCATAACATTTTACAGTGAGAACTGCCAACTATGAATTGTTTCCTTGATTAGTGTCCTTAATGATTTCACTAGGATTAAGGTACTGCTAACCAGTGGTAAGTAGTAAAAGTCAGTTTCTGATAGTCACACATAGCTCATGTTTTGTAGCTTAGTATTTTACTTCTTCATAGCAAGCAAGTAAGCAGCAAAATTTCACAAAGTAATTTTAATTTCTACTTCTTTGACTATTGTGTTATTTTCTCCTTCACTTATACTGTAGCTGAAAAAAGTCAGTTCATCACTACTCAAAGTATACCTGAGTTTGGTCCCACTAAGAAGAGCAATAGCTATAAATTCCTCATCATTTGGCTTGCAAAAGTGCTTGACTTTCTTGTGCCAGAGGAAGAAGACCTGTATTTATTAATAACTGTTTTCTGCATGTTACTAATCTTGATTTGAATTAGAAAAGTTGACTTCCTGTGAAAGCATTGAGAGTGATGTGAAGGGTTCACTAATCTGTACTTTACAAAATATCATTAGTAATTTACATGCTTTAAGAATGCATCCATAGCCCTTCCAGAAAATATGCCAAATATTATCTATGAGACCTGTTAAATATTTTATCAGCATGAAATAATTTAAGTCATCAAATGGATTCCAGCTTTTGGTGTTGTGCTGGGTCACGTGTGAGTCTGGCATTCCTTGCAACAGATTGTGTTGGTCCTCAGATAAGGAGGTAAAGTGTGAGTCAGTCCTGGAGACCACTCAGCCAAGAAGAAACTGTGCATGCTGGGGTGTTCAGAAGATATTAGAGCATTAAATGATGGATGGCAAAGGGAGACATTACCTCTCTGGTAGGTTTAGAGAAAGGTCAAGGAGTTGGAGGAAGATGAAGCCTCAGGTAGGCCCATACAGGAGAGAGAGTAAGCCACATGATCTGTGGCTTAGCTTTAGTCTCCCTCTCCAAATTTGCTGAGCAAAAGTGATGTGGC
The DNA here is from genome assembly GCA_013400235.1 of Oriolus oriolus. Lineage (NCBI taxonomy): Eukaryota > Metazoa > Chordata > Aves > Passeriformes > Corvidae > Oriolus > Oriolus oriolus. The sequence goes on along the minus strand of VXBT01001758.1, from coordinate 118,504 downwards.
AAATGCTTTTTGCATATTAGTCTCCTTCAGGGTGGTGGAGGTATTTGTAAAGTAGTAGGTGGTTATTCAACTATCAGGCAAGGCAACATCTTTAGAAAGGCATTTATATGAAAATCCTGTGGTGTGAACAATCAGCCCAGGGTATTACTGTAAGCCAGGCTGAGCTGTGGACATGTGTCAGGAAAAACAGTGCAAAGGATTTAGGAAGTGCACTCCTTATCTTGCATGCTGCTGTACTCTTATGCATCCCATACAACTTTTTTTTCTTAGAAAGAAAGCTTTTTCTAAAGGAACATCCATCATTACACTGTATATAGAGATCAACAGGTTTTGCATTCCTTGAGGTGTTATCATGCCCTTTCATCAGCTAACCAGTTAATTTACACCACCACAGCCTTCCTGTTACAGATAGAAGGAAGGATTTGATGCAACCTAAAACCCTAACTCATTACCCGACAGAGGGTCACTCTGCTATAGTAGTGAAGCCAGTGAATATAAAAGCATTTTAATGGAAACCTTCCCTGCAGCTGGAGAACATCATTCTGTTTGAAGAATTTCTGGTAAACAGGCATTTTCCAAAACATAAACATTTGGGTTTTAAATGAATATTTATTCTGTTTCACTCTACATTTATTTGTAAAAAGGAAATGTCTGTATAAATAGATGATTAAGATCTAGAGTGTATATTACCAAAGAGGGATTGTAGCTTATTCCTGATCTCTGTAGGAAGAAAACATTCTGAACCTGTGATGGTCAAAGGAAACAAAATATTGAAAGTTGCTTTCAGTACATTTAGAGTGGAACAGTGCACTGTTGCACGTTCAGACCTTTAAGTACTTCTGAATTTTTATGGTGCGTAGGACACATGCATAATCACAGAGCAATAGACAGAATAATCTGTAAAGCTGAAAAGCTCATGTGTGCTCAGAGACAGCTTGGGGACTAGCATGTAAAGTAGGAGAAAGGAGATAAATCTTCCTCGCACATTACTCAGTTCCCTTAGCGATTGCTCATGCTCTCCTGGAATATAAAAACAGGAGCTAACCTTCTCATTCAGCAAGGCATTTAGCATCATTAAACTACACGAGCTGCCTCACAAATGCTTCTAAATTTGTTTGCAATGTTCCTCTCTTTAAATATTGGATGGTAAATTGATGTTTTAACTAAGACAAAGCCAAAGTTTTGGCTCACTTCTGGCCTTTGTGCAGTGGAGGGAATTGTGAGTGGTGAAGAGACCTGAGCTGATCATTAAACTGAAAATCATGTTAGAGTGTGCTAACTGGAAAACTCTGATCTGCACTTCCAAGTTCCTACTTTTGTTTTTCTCAAGTCAGCTTAACTTTAAAAATAAAACTCATTTCTGTAAATCTTCTTTCAGCTAGTTTTAAAACAGCAGAATAGCCTTTTGTCATCATAAATAGTTATATATTCTGTTAGATCAAAAATCTGTGCTTGTATAATCACACAGATGGCCAGAAGATGTCAGTGAGTCAAGGTCAGTATTGATATATTTCTGATACACATGCTTACATCAGGGCTGTGATGATTTTGAATTATTCTGCATACTTTTTTGAGGGTAAAATTTGTTATTTACTTACATGCAATGTCATTACAGAATCTAAGAAGAAAAGCTGTGAGATTCGGATTTCCACCCTCTTTGCCCCTCACCCTATCCATTAACAACACCAGGTACACACTTAAACATGAACCAAATACAAATTTTCCCCAAAACTTACACTTACATAGAACTTTGCAAGAGGAAATGTAAGATATCAAAATAATGAGGTGACTATTGCTTTTAGAGAGAGTAGGTATCGTGACTTTGTTAATTTCTTCCTGTTGTTCCTTTGGACTTGATTGCCGTAGTGTGGATTATCTGTAATCATCTGTATTGCAGGTCAGCTTCATAAGAAGGTCCTGTGTAGCTCTGCATGACTCCTGTCTAATTCCTCTTGTTGAAGTTTCCATTACCTCCTTGAAAGAGTTCAGGAATGGTATGCAATACCAGATGCAGAGTTTTTCAGAAGTTATTTTCAAATTCAAATGAAACAAACAGTTCCAATAAGATTAAAATACCTAGGAAGAATGGATTTTTCAAAAAAACCATGTTGTTTTATAGAGGTCTTCAAACTGCTGAAGAAATAATTCAGAACATGACCTTCTTTCTTTACTGCACTGTATTTTGCAAAACAAATAGGATTAGGGATGGAGTCAGAAGAGCATTTTTCCCTTGATCCTTTTTTTTGTATAATACATATTTAACATATTTGACTTGAATGGCCTTTTTATGTTAATGGCTCAGAAGCTTTACTGGAATGTTTGCAGGAAGGTATCACTATTGGATTCTGTGGTTATTTTCTTTATATCCATTAAATTGCTGTACTCTTAAATTGTAAAGGACAGAGTAATATCTGACCAATTTCTTTGTTCAGTGCTCCAATCTTGCTTCTTGCCCACTCTTAGCTGCTTTCTGGGAAGTCATTTCAAAACAAACTAAGCCCATAATGGCCCCTAGAAGGGTAAATGGCACTTAAAGTCAACATCTTCTAAATGCAAGGATATGTTTCTCTGAATGCTTAGCTGTGTAAGCCCTTACCCATGTGGTTAACCTCTGTCCACCTGTGTGTTTCACCAGAATATTTTGAATTACGTTAATCTTTGCTGAAGTTATAAAAAATTATTTCTTTCCTTGTGAAGTAACCATCCTGTTGAATACTGCTTTAGAAATTGATTATATATGTATTCATATGTTAATAGATACAAATTTGCAACAACAAGTGGTATCACTAAATTTCCTATATATATTTTTAAACTCAGAAATCATGGGATCATGGGAGGGAAAAAGGGAAAATGTTGAGATAAATCTAGGAGGTAGTATAACCATTTCATGGGCTATTTTCCGGCTTTCACTCTACAAAGGTCAAAGCAGAAGTAGTAATGTCTTTCTTGAAAATGGAAGTGAACACTTGCCTTAAATCCACCTTTCACGTTACTATAATTTTTAATTCTAACATATTAGAGGTTGCATCTGTATTTTTAAGAAAAAAAGAGCCAGGAAATAATCTTAAGCACCTATCTGGATCCTGACCTTACTTAAAATATTCTTTCCTTGTTTTATTTCAAACAAGAAAAACTGTCCGCCTGCTCTAGCAGCGAGTAGCTTTTGGCTGTGTGTATGTAACACAGCTGGTGTCACGGCTTGAGGGTCAAGAGTCAGCTCCTTTTACTCAGTGGCAGAAATATAGGTATGGTATATAGTATGGAGGTATAGGGGATAGAAATAATAAGTACTGACCAGGATTATTGGAGTCTTTAACAAACACAACAGTAGATGGTCCTCATTAAGGCAACTGACAATATAGATAGAAGTTAACCTGCTGATATAGACTGAGGAACAGGACATAATATTCAGGCAGAAAATGGTGTTGATAAACCAGCTATGTAGAATTGAAAATTTTAGTGTCCTTAAGGGAAAAAAAAATGTGTTTTAAAGTGGAATTAAGAAGATCTGGTATTGCTAGGCAGTATTCTTCTATGCCTGAAGAAAAAATATGGAGAGGCATGAGTACAATAATAATTTTTCCTACAGCTATTGAAAAAGTGAAAAGCTTTAGAATTATATAGAGAATAAAACTGTACTTCCTGTTACTAAATCACAGTGTAAATTTAAAAAAGGGCTGAGGAGCAAAGACAAGAAAAGATCATGGCTTGATGAGAGATAGTGAAGAATGAGTCAAGAGACGTAGAGACCAGTGATGTAGTTAGAGCTATAACTGAAGGGAGCAGATTCTGATTTTAGCAGAAGTACTCCAGATGGTTATTAGTTACACTGAAAGCTTGTTATGGGTGAAAGGGAACTCATCATGACTACAGTTCAATTAAAATGCTATCATTGCAACAAAAATACAATAGACAGTACTAGTAGTGCAAGTACACTAACATCAACACTGCAGTATTCAGTCTATTTGATATCAATTATCAGTTTTAAGTCTTAATACAGAGCACTTCTGTACACTGAGCCCCAGCAAAATTTAAGAGTTGCATAACAGCCAAGGCTCTTTAGTTAACATAAAGGGTTGCCATTTTTTAAGTGATTGCTTACCTTTACCATGCATTGTATTTTCATAACTACACTAAAACAGTCTAGACGGAAGTCACTTAACTGCTATTAATGGTTATTACAGCTAAAACAAACCAAACCCCATTTATAGCAGGGCAAACCAAATCAAATTTGAGACCCTGAACAATTAGGTCAATGAAAAAGTTGTGGTGTTTTAACATGGCAATTAAAAAAATTTTTTTTTCACTTGGTTGAAGTGGGTGGAACATGAGTATATTTTATAGAGACAAAGAAATATCTGGTAGTGATAGTGAGAGCCTTTCATGAGGCAGTATTTCTGAGGAGAGAGAAATGTTAGACACTGAACCTGAGGAAAGGCTCATGATGAACATGCTGGTGAGTTTATGGGCCTATGGAACAGACTAAATGATACTGCCTGCTGCTAATTGAGAAAGAAGGTGACAGAGAAGGTTTGTTTAATAAATTTGGTTAATAAATCAAGTGTTCTGTTTTTTGACTGGTGGAGAAAATTTTATTAGAAAATCAGATCATCATTTCAGTCCGACAAAAGTGGAAAAACAGGTAGATTAATGACTTGTTCTGGTACAGTCGGGTTTAATTTTTGTCTGTGGTTGAGTTTGCCCAAAGACAGTGATAAATTCCTTAACAGACACCACTGTGTAAAAAATGAAAGAACACGCTGAACATAACTAGAATACACAAATAAACAGATTAATGAATTAAGGAATGCACAGAATATCAATAAATAATATAGTTAACTGTTTTCAAGCTAATGGACAAACGGATAATGAAGCACCAGTTTTGCTCTTCAGCTAAAGAAAATCATGAGAAATTTCTGGTGAGAGCTTCAAACCAAGTACAAATGACAAAAAGCTGTTTTGGAGAAGCTACTGAATTTTTCTAAATCTGAAAACTACAATTGAATTAAGTGATTTATGGTTTGTGATTTTTTTTCCCCTTGAGTTTGTACTTTTGGATTTCGAGGAAATGACATTGCTCCAATATTTACTTGTAATGTATGACCAATTTATTTCATATTGAAGATTCAGTTGTTGACTAGATTCATGTTCAACTTTAAGCATGTATATAATCCTGCTGTCCTCATTTGGTAGGTTAGTAAGAAATAGTAATCTGAACAGCTTTGAATTTTTTGACAAAATGTTTGTCCTCAAAAAATTTGGATTCAATGAAAACTTTATTGTGGGGATGAAATTTTCCTCAAGGGTGTGCTCCAGACTGAAGCTGGAACTGAGACAACCACCATCATGCCGTGTTCTCATCCCAGACCAGGGCCTGGAGCACACAGATGCTCCTCAGCTGGCTCCTCCAATGGCTGATTTAGATTACAGACAGCAAATCTGAGTCTTTTTAATTCTGATTTATCTCAGACCTACAGCATCAGGTACCCTTGGTTAGGTCTCCATGGTTTTTTTGAAAATCAAAATTTACTTGGAGCCTGTCCCACTGAAGAATTAATTCAGCTTGCTTTACCTGTGCATACCTATTTTATTGGTATGTCATATGCATATTTGAACACCTTGTTACACATTCACATCACATCAGTGATTTATTTTATAGGAAAGGGGGGATTTAATGCTAGCAGTCTTTTAACATTTCATCTATCACCTTTTTGACACTAAACTAAGGAACATTTTTCATATGGCTTCAGTTTGTAAGCAGTTTTTCAATTAGCTGAGGATTTGTCTGTCAATATCACACTGTCTAAACTACTTAGAACAGTTGATGTAGTATCAAATGCCTTCTTCAAGTTCAAATGCTGACCACACCTGCTGCATTATGTTTAGCAGTTTAGCATTTTTAGCAGTTGTTTTTTTTAATTCTTAAGAAAAATCAATCGAATTTTAGTGTGACTTCTTTAAAATATTTTATTACCTATCTTTAGTTATTTCAACTCTGATTCTTGTACTTGACTTGATTTTTCTGCATAATTCTTTTATTAAATCATTCAATTTCAGATAATTTTCAGGGAAAAATTTTGATATTTGACTTCGTTACTCTTTGTCTTGAAGTTTATGAGACTGTGTTTAGTCAACAACTTACTTCTTTTAGGCTCAGGGAAAATGATACATCTGGATTTAGTTGGTTTTATTCATATTAATCTGTACCTTTATCATGGTGCAACCTTTATGACTTAAACACATTTTATTAATGCAAATGTCTAGAACTCAGTCAGTGCTTTTGACTAGCAATTGCATTTCATGAGATGAGACAGGCATCTGAATACAGAATTTGAGAAGTGGTGTCTTGGACATAGACATTCACAGAAAAATTTCACTGCAACTAGTTTGTTTCTCCTAGATTTCCCATTGAACTTTTTTTCTTGTTGAGCACACCCCAGTTCCTAAATGTCTATATTTCTAAATAATATGACACCAAGGCCTTTAGAACAGGTAGAAATGTTTTCGGCAAAAATAATTCTTGAAGTCAAAAAGGTCTTATATTAAGAAGTGGAGCTCCTTTCCTAATGATATGTTTAGTGAAGTCTGTTTTCATTCACTGGGCTGACTAGATGTTTCAGAACTCTGTGTTTTTGCGTCATACTTAAGTAAAATTACTACAGGTTTCCCCCCATCGCATTAAAAAAAAAAAAGGGAAAAAAAAAAAAGGAAAAAAAAAAAAAGAAAAAAAAAGAGAAAAAAAAAAGCGTCAAGCACAAATTGTTTCACAGAAGCACATTCAGACCTTGCTTTTGTTTTCGCAGGAGAGGCAATCTGTCTGAAATATAATAAATCACTTCCTTCACCTGCGTGCCTCTGTGCATAGCTATGTGTGCTCATTCTCTTCACACTCTTTCACTTAAGAAACAGATGTTACTTGCTCCAACAGGAAGGAAAAGGTGCTAGCAGGCTCACAGAGACCAGCTGGGTATGTAGAGCTTATTATATTCCTGAAACAGTTTATTCTTCGCGAGACTGACTTATTGCTTTCCACTTCTCCATATACAAAACTTCCTGTGGCTGGAGGAAATACACCCCTCTCATAATATACCCAGTTAAAGGATCATATCACCCAGCTCTAGCTCTTTCCTAGTGTTTTCCTCCTAAGGTATAATCCATTTAAAAATTTTAATTCAAGATACTTTACAATCGCAATTCCAGCATTTACAGCAATTAGGAGCAGTAAATGACTGCGTATTCTTCTGCAGGTCATTTGGATTCTTATCCTATTTGCAGTCTGAAAGTCTTTGTCCCTGATACCTATGCTTAAGTGTATGTCAGAACACCACTGTAAAGCAACCTTCTCTCAGGCAATTTCCCCAGATGGCCAGTGACCAAGTGTTAAAGCTAAGCATTCAAGGTGCTCCAGGATGAGAAACAAGCCTGAATTTTCAAACCCTGTTGAATGCACATAGTAAAATTGGGAAAGCAGTTCCATACTTTGTGAAGACTGAACTAAATTGACTTTACAAATATTTTAATTTTACCTGGGTGCAAGAAGAGAGGTTTTCATGTGTTTAATTCAGGAGCTAAATAAAAATGAAAGGACTTTGGTAAAGCTTTCTTGTTTAAATATTACAGTGCCACCCCTTTCCTTAACTTGTATGTCTTTGCTATGCTGAGCCAGTCTTTTTTTTCTGTCAACAATGTAAGGTTGACCATATTTCTGAATAGTTCCAGGTCCTGTGTTGCCTATTCTGTGTTGCTAGTAACAGAGACAAAAGTAAATCTAGTCCAAAATTGCTGCCATACCCCCTGCAAACCTGTGTTTGCGCAGAATCTAGGGTGAAAGCCTAATGTGCTAACATCCAGCTGTGACCTGATGAAAGTGCTGCTTGTTGTAAAGGTAGATTGTGTTTCTCAGAACACTCGGGAACCTTATGAGTAACAGGAGAATCTAAAAATAAAACATTAAAAATATATGCATGGTCCTTCTTTTGTGTTTTGAGATATATTGTCAGTATAGAACCTCTCAAATCTTATGTCTTTAAAGGAATAAAGTAACCAAAAGAAAAATCGGAACATTTAGGATGAGAAGTTGTGTCCTTGGTACTCAAAGAGCAGTAAGAGTTCAGCTCGAAACCAGGAACTTAAAATATCAATGATACTGTATTATAGTGGTATCACAAGATAAGAAAAGCTGCTCTGTTAAATTTCTTTGTGACTCTGTTTACCGATTTCCTCCTGTGGTTTCCCTGTAGACAGGATAGGTAGTGAAAAAGTGGAAACAAGCAGGCACTCAGAATGCAGTTATGCATTAAAAAAGGGGTGGAATCAAAAGTTGAGATTTATACCAAAACTGAGATGTTTTTGGATTCAACCTTTTGCTCTTGGCCTATTTCTGTTTCACAGATGCGGGGCTCTACTTCTTAGTGCATACAATTTTATGTAGCTTGGCATGGGAAAATGAATGGCTGTGCAGTACTGTACTGACATCTCAAAGTTAGGTGTGGGATTCAGTTTCCATTTCAGACACATCGAGTTGTCTAAATTTAGGCATACACAGTGTAGATGTTTGCATTTTAGTAAGGATCTAAGCTTACATAGGGTTTACACTGGTCTTTAGAAAATCCTGTCAAGTTATAGGTGTGTAACGTTTCCCCAGGAAGGTAAAGGCTCATTTGCTCATTCACTGCTGTCCCACGCACCTTGTGCCAAGGCCCCCAACTCCTAGGCCAGGAAGTGGTAGATTCCCATCTGAAGTGTGTCTGATTTCATAGTCCCACAGAGATTTCTTAGATTCCTAAGGCACTAAATGGCAATATGGGGGAAAATGAATCAAATTGTTTGAGTTAATTGAATCCTACCCAAAGAACACTGAGCAGTTTACAGCCAAGAACCCAATCTAGGTCAGGCCTGCTTTGAGTAAGGTGTATGAGGTCGGATCAGATGATGTCCAGATTTCTGAGATTAGAAATAACCTCAGTTGTTCAGTTACTGTGAACTGTTTGAAATCTAGTGGCCAACAGGGATATCTTTAGATCTATTTGCAAACTGCAGAAAAGTAGCATTTTTCTGTGCCTTACTTCTTCCTACTTTTTTCCTACAAAGCAAAAATATACTGTTTGATTTCACAGAATCATAGAATGTTAATGGGTTTGAATGGACCTTTAGTCAGGTGAAAATTTAAAAACTCAAGATACTAACCACTTTTTGCTTTCTTTGAAACCTGACTTTGGCAAATACTGAAGAAGTTGATGCAGTTAATTGTACGCAGAGATTGTGTTTCCAGGGACACCTTCCACTAGACCAGGTTGCTCAAAGCAGCTTTGATTTATTGAAATTACAGAGACCCCTTTAAAAAAAAAAATCAGTTTTCAGTACAAGGGTTCCTCTATAATGCAGTGCATAGATCTAAACTCTATTCAGCTACTGTTGGGGTTGAGGGGGGTGCCCCAGTATGCTTTGTATTGACAGAATATCATAGTAGACCTGAGGACCTATAACAAGAGGAAGTCAAATATTCCTGGATGACTAGCAAGTAGAAAGAAAGAAAAAAGCATTTAGAAGGTAAACTATAATTTTCTTTAATCATTTCCACTCAGTGTAAGAACAGATGTGAAGCACATGGCTTACAGGATGAGGATTTCGCCAGGACAAAAAAAAAAAAAAGGTAGGGAAGGAAGAATAAAAACATAACTGGAAAAAATATGAATAAATTATTGTGATTGTGTTGGATTGGAGACTTGGTCTGTGATTCTTGCCAATGCCTAGGCTAGACATAGCTAAAGGAGGTCATAGTTTGAAAAAAATAATTATACTTCCATGTTTGCATGGGACAATGAAATCTTCCAAAAATCAATTGAATTGTCACTTTCTTTTGTATTCAAAATAAAACACCTCAGTTTTTATACTGTGTCATTTGCCCAGTGAATGCCTCAAAATAATCTGGACTTTGATCATCAGGATCTTTGATAATGAGGATTTTTTTGTAAAACAATCAACATATTAACTCCTGCACAACCCAACCTCTTTTAACATGTGGATATCGTCATCTCAGTTGCCATTCTTTAGAGATTCCCTCAGGGCTGGACTTCCAGCTACAGCATTACACAGCAAAAAGCATTTTTTCTGGAGTGAAATAATTGTCAAATTTGATTTCAATCTAGGTGAAATGTTGATTGGCATTGTGATACTGTTCCTGCAAATTTCATACTACCTTCAGTAATGCTATAAAAGTTATTTTGGCAGGTAGCGCCAAACTGGTTCACTAGCCAATATATATTGCATCTAGAGGGACATCTCCCTCTCCAGCAAAAATATGATCGCAATATTTTTGTGGTGGATTTATGCTTCCATGTGGTTTTTTCATCTTCAATAAAAAAAAAAAGGAGAAAACAAGAAAGTAGAAAACTGACTGATTGAAAATTTAAAAAATATTCTTGTCTCCTGTGTTTACTTGCTACATAATATTTTAAATTATTTCCTTGTTCATATGAAAACCACATGAAACCTAAGCAAATACATTTTACTGTAGGATGTTTACCAATCCTTAATTATTTATGCTAAAAGGGAAAACAATATATTTTGCAGAGCTGTTCAGTTAAATCTTCATACCTCTCATGCATTAAGAATATATTTTTCCTTCTGGATTTTCTGGAATCCCTCCCTGCTTCTCATCTCTGCAGGAAGGACAAGCTGGTTGAAGTCCATAGCATATCTACTAGCTATTCATGCTGAGAAATCCTGAATTACCTGTAATACGCCTGACAGCGAAGAGAGCAGGGGAAAGTTCTCATCTATTTGTAATATCAATTTAACTACATTGAAACTGTGTGCAGCTGCATGAAACTGTCTTTATGTGACTCTGTGATAGTAACGACTGTGGTAAAGACATTGGAAGATTTTTTAAGCACTGAGGTCATGACAGAATCTCAAAAGGAAATAGAACAAAACAAAAGAATAATAGGAAGCAAACCGCTTCAGTTCACAGGTGGAGCTTAAAAATAAGCTATTTTTTATTTACAGAATGAGAAAGAAAATCAATTGTACTTCCTAGGAATATTGTCTTGTTACCCCAAACTCCTATTGTTTTTGGAAGACAGAGGTAGAGTATTGAGTTTTGACAGCAAAATCGTAATTGGTTTGCAGCAGACATTTAGAGCAAAATTTCTCCTATAATTTGCCAAATATAACTTTAAATACTTTCAGCAGAACCCCCTAAAAGTACAAAGAACTCTTGCAATCCACAGTGATCAATGGACAATATTAATATGAAGTAAATCAGAGCAGAAAAAGGCTGACGCAGGTGGATGTGTTTCCATCTGATAATGAATCACCTTGTCTGGAAGCTATGTCTGAGCCATGCTGTGGGTAAGAACTGACCCAACCAAAGATATGGACCGCACGACTGTTAGTTTTCATTCATAATTTTCCTTGCCTTAGTTCCAGCAAGGACCTCAAAAGGAAGGTTACATCGAGAGGAACCTAAAACATACAAAAAATTGGGTGTTGATTCTAAGAATTCACAATGCTGAGTTGCTAAACGATCTATCAAATTAAAACAAAGAGACAGGAACACCAGTGTGGGATTTGGGATAGCCAGCCTGCTGAGGGACAAAATCTAAGCTAAACAGCAGGAAGCACTAAAGAAAAGTGTTTTCGAACCAAATTTTCACCTAGACTCAGATGCTTTTTTCCAAACTGTAGAAAACAGGATTCAGGGTGTAAGTTGTCTGCTTGTTTGTGATATGTGTGCAATAGTTAAACACTATGGTTAGTAATTATAATTATTATAATGGATGTCCATGTAATGAGAATACTGTAAATATTTTAAGGGAAACAAATCCTTCACACACTTCCACAATTACGTTTAGAAATATCTGACACTCAGAGACCATATAATTGCATTGTTTGTCTCAAAGCTTTTTTGCTTTCTTACTATCTATCCAAAACGGTTTTTTCCTCGTAGTCCTAGCGTCTTGGTTTCAAATCCCATCTTCCGTAAATAATTTTTAGTAACTTGAATAAGAAAATAAACAGCAAATGTCTTTTATTACAGAAATATGCAGAAATAAGAGACCTGGTAAGTACTCACACTGAAAGACAAAAATCAGAATTTTTAGCAATCTTTGAGATAAGAAATCTCAAAAGTGAATAATAAATAGCAAACAATAAAAAGTATATAAGCGTTTAAGTCAATACGCAATTGTTCACAGACATTTGTAAAATTTCATATACTCAAGCCTAGAAGAGAGATTTCATTTGAGTTTTTAAATATCAGAATCAAATTATGATACTAACTTGGTAACTGAAAAAGGTGTATTTGTTCATTTTACAATGTTCTTTTATAACTGAACTCCTTTTGTCAGAGTTAAAAGCAGTCATGATCCTAATGATAGTTTGAAATTAATAAAATAGTATAGAAAAAAAATGCAAAGAATAATTATGTCTCCACTTGAAGGATCAAGAACTCACCCTTAGTTCTCATTCTGTCACTTATGGAAGTTTCCAATTTCTCTCATTTAGAAGGTGTGCCTGACCTGCTGATACCAAAGATCTTATAAATGTTGCTAAATTTACAGTTATATCCTAAACCAGGAATTATCTCTGGGTTTTTTTCATGTTAATCTGCACATCCCAGTTAGCACTGGTGAAGCATACCAAACTTTTCCACGCTAAGGATTTGGCCCTCTTTAGCAGGACTATATAATAAAATTTCTGTACAACTTTCACCCAGACTTGTAAAAGCTGGTAATGTCCTGCACAGAAAAACAAAAACTTTGCTATCCTGTGGAAATTATTATGAAGCAAAAAACACAAGTGGTTTAAAGTAACCTCTGAGTTCGTAGCCTCATATGGTTGGTTCACTTACAAGAATCATTGGTAGGAAATAAGAAATTTCCACTAGAGGAGAACACTCTCCTTGTCTGTAGCATAGGGTCAAGTGAGGCCTTGATTTTTATCCTGACAGCAATGCAACAAGCGAAGTAATTGTTTTTATGATAAAGAACATCACTGTGGAGGATGAATAGAATCTGGAATTTATTTCATTGTCTTTTGCCAGTAATACATCCATTAATTATGGGAAGGACATTTCTATGCTGCAGAGATTAAAAACATTCTAACCAAAAGCAGCTGCCTACCAGTTGCAAATCACATCTAACTACACTAATTCAGCTTGAAATCCTGGTGACTTATTTCTGAAGTATTTGACTTTAAAATAAATGTCCATTTTATTCAACAAAACAGAATTATATTATGTTGTTGCAAAACTGATGAGCATACTGAAATATTTGCTACATCTCCAGATTGCAATAGGACATTGTGTCGCCACGTTGAGTTCTCATGACCACATCAAATCTGCCTTCTGTGGTATGGCTCAACTTTCTTCATCATGATGTGTTGAATGCAAAGTCTATTTCTCTTCAAATGGTTTGATGGCTTGGGGCTATGGTTTTAGGAAGAGGGCTACGACACAAAGAAACTGTCTATGAAAGGGATATGCTATGGAGTAAAAGGTGGTTATCCCAAAGTTTAAGATGAGTTCCCACACGAACAAAGGGCTACTGTACTTCTCACTACAGTCTATGAACTTTCTTTTCCAATTTAAGCACATATAATTCAGGGTATACTGCAAAATGAAATCGAAAAAATGTGAAATTTTAATACTTTGGCAGGAAGTACAAGAACCCATAAAAAATCATTTAATGACTCCTGCAAAAATGACTGACTTTCAGATGACACATAGAATTGGAGCAGCAAAAAAAAATCAGGCATATTTGAAAAAGATGTGTTTTGAGATTTCCAAACCATTTAAGATTGGCCTAACTCCACAGCCATGAAGGTTAATTGAATACCCTCTCAGCTTGTAACTTCACTGGCATCATCTAGAGTATTTTTAACAGAGATCATTTGTTGCCTTGATTTTCACAGTTCTTCAATGTATTTAATTCTGTAAATAGAGTTCTCATGCATTATCTGTAAACATAAGCCATGTTATACTAACGGCCTGAGATGTTTTCATCCTTTCTCCTAAGGCGGAGAAGTTTGATGGATTTCTCCTTTGACCTATGCGGTTGAGGGATGGTAATTTCACCCTCCAATCCATGGGGTTTTCTAAAGGTGTATAAAATAAAGAAGTGCTCTTTGCTCTTTGATACTGATCCTGAAACTGGCCTGTGTGTGTGTTCCTTCGTGTCCACGTGTGACAGTCATTAACAACAGATTCATATTTCAAAAATAGTCTGCAGTTTTGTAATTCTTAGTAGCTACAAAAAGAAGTCAAACGATTTTGGTATTCTCAGCAACAAAAGGAATGAGACTGTGTGGTCAAATTTGTAGAGTATTCTGAGCTTGCTCTTATTCTCTTCCAGTAATAAGTAGTCAAAATTAGATATGCTCTTTCAGAAATCTTAAGAAATTAAGGGAAGAAAAAGTAAAAATTAAGAATCATTACTCCTTTCCATTTCTATTCTATCAAGTTTAAGGGGGGATTTGGCTCTCAGTAGTAATACTATTTTTTTCATTAATTAAATAGATGAAGAAAGCAATTGGAAATACACCTTCAATTATTTTCATCTCTTACCCTGACAGCATATGCTGTGACTTATATGAAAATATAATGCATCAGGCAAAAATAATCTCAGTAACTTTTTTTGTTTCTTTAATTAAACTTTCAGTCTCCTCAAAGTGCCATAAAACAATCACACCTGAAACAGTAAAACTCCACTTAAAACAAAAATAAGAGAAATCGCTGAATTTTTTTTCAGAAACCTCCTTGGATTTGACATAGCAAGCACTGAACTGGAGTCAATAAGTCTGGCTGGATTCATGCTGAGTTGTTTCTGATCCATATTGTCCAGGGAACTTTATAGCACCTGCATTGTTGGAAAGACACATAATTCAAGTTCATCAGCATTTTGGATAATGGATAGCTAACTTTGCATTCAGTGAGATATATTATATTTTAGAAGGCATGTCTCACTCTTCATAGAATCATAGAATGATTTGGGCTGGAAGGGATCTTTAAAGACCATCTAGACCAATCCAGCTGCTAAGGACAGGGATACCCTTCATTAGATCAGGTTGGTTAAAGGCCCATTCAACCCAATCTTGAACAATTCCAGTGATTGTGCACCCACAACTTATTGCCCTCATCATAAAATATATCTTCCTTATGCCCCACATAAACCTACCTTCTTTCAACGAGAAGCACTGTTCCTTGTTCTGTCACTACTGGTTAAGTCTATCTCCATCTACAGAAATCAGCACCAGCATGGGTATGGTGGCCTATACATTGCTACTTCTCTGGCATGTAATAGAACTGTTATTCCTTTCTACTGCCAGATCATGCCTGGATATTTCTTCTTTCCTACCTCCTTATCTCGCCTTCTGCTGAAATACACAATTTTTTCTATTTGCGTACTCTGACTAGTTTTTCTACTTCCTGTGTTCCTCTTGAATGTTTCTTTTTTTTTTTTTTTTTAATATTTTTGGTTCTTCTCTCTTGGAAAAAGGTACAAGCAACTGTATATCTGACTTATTCTCCCTCATCCTTAACCCAGTCTTGATCAGAACATTAAATGGGACATAGTCCAAAAAAGTGAATCTGGTATATTTTTTAATTTTGGCTCAACTATCTGACCTGAAGTTGAAGAATGGAAGGATTGAAGCCATCTGGCAGAAACAGTGTGAGGAGATACTGCTGTTTAATTTTTTAATGGCTCCTTCTCAACTCTGCAAACCACTCCATTTAAGTTACTCTTGCAGCTTTGGCTAGATCTTTGGCTTTTTACATCCTTACACCACAGGAAAGGAGGTGCAAAATCATTAATTATGAAATCCTGCTATTATTGGGATTTTATATTTATAGCCTCTTTTCATATCTGGTTGCATCAAATTTTATGCAGGGAATGACATTCCCTTATATTCTCTTATATTCTCTTATATATTAATACTCTTATATTATATACTGTTATTATATAAGAGTATTCTCTTATATATTACTATTTTATTGGATATAGTTTTCATCTTAATCATGGACATCTATTGAAATCTAAACTATAGACCAGAATAAGTTGAATATGAACTAATTATTTAAAGAGGATTATCTCTGAAATGAATAATTAAAATATTTGTTACTTCTGTATACCAGGAACAGAAAAATTCGTTACTAAAATTTACTTCTACATTAACTTGACTGTGTTCATTTACTGAATGATTTCAACTAGCAGCAGAATAAGTAGAATAAGTAGAGTGATATTAAGCTACTATGTCAAAGAAATGAAGCTTAGCTTTTGCTTTTACTTAAACCTCTAAAATATTGTAATCAATAGAGTTCCACTGACTTAGTGTTAATCTAAACTAATAACACCTCCAGGAGTTTACTCTGTTTGTGGAGGATCAGCTAAATAAATATTCTATTATTCTATCTAACCTACAAGTGTTCCTGCTGAAATTTATTGTGGTATTGGAAGAGTGTGGGTAGGATTAATTTCAATGAATTACTGCTAGAAAAAATGTTGACTTTTCTAAGTGTAAGCTTGTTATCTCATTTGAGACACAGCGCTGATGTCATCGACACTTGGCCAAAAAAAAATATGGGAAAGAGAAATATCTCTGCCCTTACAGAAGAGCAGATGGTAGCCCAACAGCATATCCCAAAGTGCCTGTAACAGCACTGGATACTTATGCCTGAAGTAGCCCAAATTAACTTCCCTGTCCCAGTGAAGGCAGGCTCATCTTCACTGAATGATTCGTCCTTGACAAAGGTGATCCTGCCTCCCTTCACTGATGCATGTGGAACCGGAAGGAGTACCTTGGCCAAGATGGACAAATCTGAAACACCTGAAGCTAAGCAAGATCATTCTTACTTTAGCTGACTTCACATCACTTGATGATAATAGGCATAAGTAAATGCCACCAGATAAAATGATACATTTAGCACATTTTTTCCCCCACTTAGAAGTATGTTTTGATCCAAGGTATGACTAAAATTAATAATGTCCCTATATTAATGTAGAAAAGAGTCAGCAGGCTTTTGTAATGAGGGTAGGAGAGAAATAGAAATGTGGTTGATGATGTAAAAAAGAGATGAAAAAATCTCTTTTGTTGTCTTTAATGTACTGTGAAAAAGCAGTGGCACATATCTTTCATCATTCATGTTGAGGCCAATGATACCTTTGCTGTCTATTTTATTGAGAGAATGATCTAATCTCAATTTTTTTGCACAGAATATAAAGATAGTTAGATTTAGCTTTAAATGACTATTTAAAGCTATGTAACATATACCTAGCAAAATTTCAGTGGAAGTAGAAAGAAGCTTTTATAACTTAAAGCACAGATAGTTCTTGCGGGTCATCTGGCAAAACACCTGAACTAAGAAAAAGAAGTAGGAAAGAAAAAGATACCAAAAAAAAGAGAGACAGAAAGAGAAAGGGAGGCCTGTTTTTAATCTCCATGCCTGTCATTTATTTCTTTCACACAAAAAGTATGAGACACAGGTGGCTGAATGTCAAAGATCATACCCTGTCTGCATGCTCCATAAGGCATGGGACAAATATATGAAACAGGCTCGGTGAACAGAAAAATCACAAGAAATGGGTGCATTTTTAGTGACCCAGGTCAAAGGTTGCACTGCTTTTGGTGTTTTACAAATGTATGACAGATTAAATGCCCACCTCCCGTGGTTAGCAAATAAGCCATGCAAGTAAGAGTACTCATAAGAAATAAAACTTCATTCAGTGTCTTTATTGAGGGATCAGGGTCAACTAGCCTATGTAGCACATTTACACTCTCAGTACACATGCACATTCCTGAATTATGTTGGATTTTGGAAAACACACATTAAAATAAATTGGTAATGGTAAATTAACACCCTGATAAAGGATTAAAAAAGAATCCCAAAATGGATTAATTAAATCTCAAGAAGTATTAGAAGTAGGCAGATACTATACTTAAATATCATTATCAAAGAAGATGATAATTGTATCATTTGCTATACACATATTTGCCTTTTGCATAACTTTCTTGAGTAAAAGTCTATTCAATACCATTTCTGCTTTGCATTGCAGTGGAAATAAGTAAGAATAGTATGGAGACTGAAAGCCTATGAAGTTCCAATAAGTCATAGTCCACAGATCTATAGCAACGTTTTCCAAATTATTTCTTGTTAAGGCAGCATTGTATTCATCCTTCTTCCCAGTAGTCATCAGTCTGACATGTGAGGTGAAATGCTGTGATTGTCTGAAATAATATATTTTCACATAGTGCCAACACATGAAGTTCTTGGTAGGCCCATGAGAGTATTGTAAATGCACTTGAAGATCAATGAACTTTATATAAATTGTTTGTACAAGTATTGATCCTTATGTACCTCTGTTCTGTGGCAAAATATCATTTCAGAAGAGATTGTCTAAGTGATATTACAGTGACTCTGAGATTTTGTGTTTATCTATGTCAAGTCTTTCTTCCCTTTGGCAATTTCTCAAGGTAAAAAGTATATATTTTGCTTTGTGATTTTTTCTGTATAAATAGCTATTAGAATTATCTTGTCCAAGAATCCACATTATTTTACATCTTCCAAATCTATGGTCCTTACTTTAAAAATGCTTCTCAAAGTACATTTTTAATTTGTTCTCTGTCCCTGGAGATTTTCTTAGGTAACTGGGGATGGGATCAGGACTGGACATCATTATATGTTAGCACAGAAAAGGTGTGATTTGAGGTGAGATTTGATTATGGCTATGGAATACTTTTATTCTATTATTTAAGATTTTATTTTATTTTCCTAAGAAAGCAAGGTTTATGAGGTCATGCTTACTCTATTTTTTATTTTCTTGATCTGTCTTATTCTGCTCTTTCCTCCTTAAATGAAGCAAATTGTAACAGATTTCAGTCAAATTGCACATAAGGAAGTGGTCTCTCTGTAGCATGTCTATGCTACATGGAAAATTGTAAGTGAAATAAGTTTAACATCAAAAATATACTCCAGATATTATTTCAAGATGATGTCACTTTTTGCAGCTGTCACTGACAACTTTTTCAAGAAGGATCTTCAGAAAGAAAAAAGCTTATGAAGCAGAAAGTTTCAAAATCTGGTAACTTTAGGTAAGTGGCTACTGAGAAAAGAATAATAAGATTTACTATAGTAAGAAGACTGGATAACTGCTATTATTTTTTGTCCATATCCTACCTGTTGGTTGAAATACACAGAAGTAATTTTACTTTTTTTTAGCTACAGATTTTATGAAAGAGAAAATGCATATTCATACCTCTCAGAACAGAGCATTGGGCACATCTTCCAGAATGTTTGTGTTTGTATTTGTGTATATGTTTGATGCATATGTGATTTGTATATAAATATATGCCTTTTATGTGCATGAACTATGGGAAATTTCAGAATAATTAAAAAGGTCAGAAAGAAACTGAAGGGTATTGACCTTACTGAAGTCTCCTTTTTAGGGCATATATTGTGGCTTTATTTGGAAAAAACTATGTGTCCTGTTCCTTCCCCTAATTTTGCATGTGCGTGTGCAGAAGGGTTGAGATTTCTGTACTGGGGAGATGAATAGGCTGTATTACATTTGGATATAAATCTTTTGGTAAAAGGAGTGCAGAACTGCAACATTTCCTCTTGTTGTGAGATATATTTGCTGCTTCTTTTCAGGGACTGACATGGAATTACTGACTCACTGAGACTCTGGGCCTCAAGTCCGGGTGTGAAGAGAGTAAGATTTCACAGGTGCCTCCCCAATTCCCACATTTTTTATGCTGTGCATAGGCCACATACAGCCCCTCAGAAGGCAGCAGCCACACACCAGGCCTGCTCTCAGAGAGCTGCTCCTAACAACCATTCTGCTTGGCTTAGCTAAGCATCCTCCTGCCTAAGTGAGCTGCAAAATCACCTTTACACTTGACAGCAGAATAACACCTTTTAACAGTGGTCACACCTTTAACAGGCTGGAATTTCTGGGTAATCACATGCGACATCTAGGCTGACCAGCAGTTCCATGGCTTTGACTGTTGCAAAGCCCTGCTCTCCTCATTGCTCGTGGTGCAGACATGGTCAGAACATGCTACATCTGCCTCTCAGCATGCTTCCTTGGGTCTGCCTTTAATTGAAAGGGGTAAGAGAAGCTGTAATATGCACCTTGAATTCTCTCCAGTAGAGAGAATAGAATTGGGATTCATGGGATGCAGTTGTAGTGGCCATTTGAACTCAGAAGTTTGGAAGTGTTCTGGCTCATGTTTTAGCCCAGCCTTTCTATCCCTCACTCCTTCCAGGTTTGCTTTTCCCAAGTAGCTGATCTGTGACCAGGTTTACCTACTTTTCCCAGGTAGCAGGATCTCCTGTCAATCCTGGAGGCAGAATAGCAACCTGAATGGGCCATGGATCTAAGCCTATGAGATATTTTTATATTCTTCTGCTAAAAACTTGTGGAAACTGCTGTAGCTGGGTGAGTTAGACATGTATTCTATGTAACAGAATTTTAAGACAACTTTGTGTGAAGGATTTGAAAGATACGTACTTGTTGAGGCAAATCTTCTCCTGGATGATTGTTTCACACCACAACCTAAAGTATCTTCCAAAAATTATATTACAAATGAAAACCCTCAAACACCCAGTTTAATTCTCCATAGATCTCTAGCTCCAAAATTCCTCTCTTGTTGCTTGTTTTATCTCTGAGTTGAAACAATATAACACATTCTAATACACCAAGATTCAAAGCAATTTAAACCCAAAGGTCTGGAAGTGAATGTAAATAACATACTATAATAACATGCTATGTGATTCTTCAAGCAGAAAGAATGGTCACTGATCCATAATACAAGACAAGAAAGTTTCATGCTAGGCTGAAAAAGAGAAATCCAAGGGGACAAGACCACTCCCATATTTTAAAGGCTGTGGCCTCTCCTGGATGCAGAACTGGAAAAAAGAATGAAAAAGAAGGCAATTGAAATTCTGTGATATTCTGCAAATATAGAACAAGTGATATGTCTTAAAATAAAATACGTGTGTGAAAGGTTATGGTAGGATGCAATGCACCCACCTTTGAAACTATACATGTAAGAGAAAAAGCTTTTCAAATGTGTTCTTTTTAAGGAGTCTCTCATTTTCAGAAGCAGTATATGTAGCTCACATAGAAAGAAGTATAGGCAATATAAACACATTTTTTTTGTCTGATATAAAAGCCAAAGAGAAAATTATTCACATAAAAACCAAATAAATCAATAGTGTTTACATTTACTACAGAGTTTGAGAGGTTTGTTTTCTCCTGAAATTTTTATATGTACATATACTTGTGTGCTTGAACATATACGCATATACATATCTATTTGTGCATATCTGAAAGTAGGGATGATGTATTTTTGTATTAATATTTGAGTGATAATGGAACAAAGTTATCCCACCATGGCTTGAGAATTGTGGATTTCAGCGAACTGGTGATAAATCACAAATTTTTCTTTCTCTTAAACACATGTACACATACTTCTCAGGTTAAAACAAAAAAGGCTGACTGAAAGTCAGCAGGTCCAACCTTCTCCTAGGAGCTGGACCTGCTTAGACTGGGCTGTTCTGGACCATGTACAGTCAAGTTCTAAATACCTCCAGTGACAGATATTCCAAAATTTCTTCAGACAACTTGTTTAAAAACTCTTTCTGTGAATTAAAATATTCCTTACATTTAATTAGAATTTCTCTTGTTCCAGTCTGTGTTCATTTCTTCCTCTTCTGTTGCTGTGAACTTCTGAGAAGAATCTGTCTCCATCTTCTCTCCATACCCTCGTGTGGTAGTTGCAGACACACAAAAGGTCTCTTGTGACCTTGGTCTTCTCCAGGCTGAACAGGCCCCGTTCTCTCTGCCCTTCTACAACCCATTGCTGATGAGCTAGGTGTACCCCTCCCCTCTAGCATGTCCAGGCCATTCCTAAAACTGAGATTCCAAAACTAGACACAGTACTGAAACTCTCTCTGCAGCAGGGCACTCTGATAGCTTGTGTTCAACTTGTTGTTCACTAGGACTACCAAGTGGTTTTATTCAAAGCTTCATTCTAGCTGTGCAAATGGACAGTGTTCTTCCTTTCCAAACAGAAGATCCTGCATTTGCTTTTATTAAATTTTATAAGGCTTCTGTTAGCCTATTTCTGCAACCTATTGAATTCTCTCTGAAAAAGAAGCCCTGTACTCCAGCATATTAGGTGCTTCTTCTGCAATGTGATATCTGTGAATACTCTCTTAAAAATCAGTGAAATAATTTTGGTCTAGTGTAACAAACAATGATTCCATCATCTTTTTAATGACTATGCATTTCTACTCTGTTCTAGGTAATCAGGGGCTGCAAATACAAACTCAACACCATTTTTCCATTGTGGATGTCAGTTTGTGGTAACAAAGGAAAAAGCAATAGTGCTACTGATTAATAAATCCATGAAAAAATAGTGGCTATTTATAATATTAAAAAAAAAAAATCCAATCTCAAGTACCTAGAAGAAGAGGAAGTTCTCATATGCTCAGGGACTCAAGCGGTAAAATGCAGGATGTGAAAAACCTAGATTCAGATCACCACTCTGCATGAATTGTTTCAATAAATGGTTGCCCTTGACTTAAACTAACATAAGAGGGCTCTTGCAATGTCTCCTGTTGACACGGTTCCATTACATATACTCAATTAAATATTTACTGGAGAGAGGTGGTCATGTGTTCCCATCTCCTGAGCGAGTGTCCTAGCTAGAGGACTGGAGAGCTAATCTTGTTCTCCATCTCAATCACATTTTGAGCATTTTATCTGAAGTGGAGCAATGTCAACAGGAAAGGTTGAAATAAGTGTCCTAAGAATGTCTTGTAGCCTTACAGTTCACACCTTTGTCTAATTCAGAATGGGGACTGAAACAGCATAAATAACCTTTCAGGTAAATTGCCTAATCATCAAGTATTTTCAAATGTCTCCCTCAATCTTTGTGCCTGGAATAACTTTTTATAAATTACTTAAATACAGATTGAGATAACATATAATAGAATGACTCTCTTACCTGACAGTTGGGATATTTTCAAGCTGAGCAATTGCTATTCAAACCTCCTTGGGCAAAGGAAGAACTGAGGTGATGAACAACATATTTCATAGTGCTCATTTTATCACAGTTAAGAAAAAAATGAATATATTAAAGCTCATTTATTTCAGAAAAATAAATTATCATGTGTAAACCATGTGTTCCCTGAAAAAAACAGGTTTTGTCATATATTTACTGTCAGAACATAAACCTGTCACATAAATGTTTTTCCACAGGTGTAAGTGCCTCATACCCAATTACTTCACATCATGAAGTTAGATTTACTCTGCCTCATGCAAGAAGCTAGAACTGTATTTCTTGACCAGAAATATTTTCAGTTTCAGTCTTAAACTGGAACTTTAGAATTTTTTCTGGGTTGATGAAAATTGAATGATTATAGGAGATTATGATAGGGAAACAAACCTCCAAAAGAAACTTTGTGGATGTTGTGTACCCTATCATTTTTGAAAAAGGCCTTGGAGCTTTCCATGCCTCTCGTGTTATTAGCAGTACCAGATTAGTGGTTTTGTCTACAAGCCAGACTATAAATCATCATCACTGCTAGGCATGATGTTCACTATTAATGCCTTGTTTTCCCTACTGAAATATCTTTTTGTGCTTATTTTCTCTTGATCCTTGGCATTCTGCTGACCATCAATCAAAAGAACAAGTTGGACATTCCTCTCTGTCTTGCCTCAGTAAACCCCTGATTTTCTCGACCATTAACCACTCTCTGGAATGTACATTTACTGTCGGCATCTTTAGGCCCCCATATTCCCCTCCCCCGGCTATGGTCCCTTCCTGGCACCAGGTGGCAAGGCAATATTTCCCATATACTGAATGAAGAGCACGTCATAGGCTGTTTGACATGGTCTGGGAGCCCACAGAAAACCACTGATGCACAAACCACTTTTATTCCACAAGACTGTGGGAGCCCAGAGACATAAGCAGCCTTTCTGCTAGGGTGAGCACACCTCGCACACACAAACCCAATATTCCTGCCTTCACTCTTTAATAGGTTTCATATTCATGCAGGAAAGGATTGTAGACTGATGTTTATCGAAAGTTGTATCTTGAGAGAATTTGTCTTGAAATGTGCGGTTTCAAAAGCTTGATTTCATGCACCAGCTGTTCTCTTTCTTTACAAAAATGCAGTGTTTACTGGAGTGAGGAACAGTCTTCATTCATTATTCAGAAGCATGGAAGTTTTGACTTTTTCTTGAGCTTCTGCAAAACCCTTCAAAGGGAAGGAAAAGGAAAATGGTTCAACATAAGTTCAGTTAGATGGTTGAATAATTTGTAATGGTATTTCCCAGAAGGCTGGTAGTTCAAATACTTTCTTTTATAAAACATATTTGCCAATAGGCCTCTTTTCCTTATTGGACTCCTTGATTTTGGTTGGGTTGAAAGTTAATACATATTTTATCATTTTGCTATGAGAAGGGGAAAATGCATGCATATACTATATCAGTCTGCAGCTTTATCGTAGTCATGTTTCTTTAGCACGAAAACGAATCAACTTTGCCAAGTAACAGGCTGGGAAAAGTTGAAAAGATTAATTTTTCAAAGCCTTCTAACTCACTCATGATACTTCCTTGTCCATACTCTATCAATACAGTGACCAGATCTGATAAAGATTTGTACCTTGATACTAAATGTAGTTTGTGGTTCTTCGTATGTATATTTTATTACAATATTGCAATCTAATGAATTGCTTTTAATATGTAATTGATTTGGCATGATGTAGCTAACAGCAATAAATCCTCCTGTACTAAAAAAGTCGTGGCACTTCTTGCTCAGAAAGATCATATTTCTAGCTATTCGATGGAGTGCAACATAGCTAAAACATACTTGAATGATGTAAAAGAAAACAAAACCAAAAACCCCAAAACAACAAACCCTTGAAATTAATTAGAGATAAGGACTGAAATAACTTTTATTAGTCACATGGCAATAGTAGAGAGGGAAGCTGGACAATGAACCAGATGAGTCACCACTACCAGTCCTGCAGTTTGTACAGCTACCGTCTGACAACCAGACATAGTGGTACCTTCTAGACGCTTTGTTCCACTCTGGCAATGCAAAATAGACACAAACCTGGCTTAGCTAATCTATAAAGCTAAGTTTATGACTATGTAGCATTGGTAGAACTATAAGTAGCAGCTGTTATGTAGCTATGAGATTGATTTGTGCCTCCTAGGCCTTTATCTCTCACATTTTGTGATTTAAGGAAAGAGGGGAAGGGTGTGTGTAATTCCACTTGAGAAATCTTACATACACTTGTGACAGGGGCTAGGAACTTGAATTAGCCCATATATGAAAGTCAGTATGTGGCCGTAGTGGCTTGTAATTTAGAGTGGGATTTCTGCCTGCAAAATTAGGTATCTAAGCAATGAAATCTGAGTTTATCTCCTTGGGTTTCTTGTGTAGTGATTGGAGAGAAATAAGCAGAGGTTGTTCTTACACCTCTAAACCTCCATTTTAGTTTAAGCTGAATTGCCTTCTAGATTGTCTATTACATGGAGCTTATATAAATGTATTCAGACTTAAATTTCTAATTTTTAGGTACCTGAATTATAGATTCACTGTCCTAGTGACATGCACATTTACTGAACGGAAAAGCCATTAAATGACAGGCACTAAGTTGGATGAACTGCAATGTCCTCTTGCAAGGGGAAATGTTTTGCACCGCACGATTTTTCTGTTTTCTTCTCTTTGCTCCTTACTGAGGAGATTTCATCCATAGAACAGACAGTGGAATTCCTTGACCCTTCATCTCCATCTATATCAGTCCTACTGAGAACAACCTGCACCTCAGTTCCTAACAGGCTATGAGAAACAACTGAGAATCAGGAAGTTCTTAGACGTGATGCCATGAAGATTTTTTGCTTTTTCTTTTATACCCCTTTTATGCACTCTTTTATATAGCTTTTATATATTCTTAGCACTTTTAGCCTACATAGTTATAATTCTTTAAGTTTGATAACTCCTCTTAGACCCAGTATCCCATTAAGCCAAGAGACCAAACATTCTAAAAGCCCCAGACACCAAGGTCCTCTCCAGAACACATTCTGCAAACAAAGATAGGCCCATCCAGGGGGAAGGTTCCTCGGCTGAGGGGTCTCGCTCGAGTCCCTCATTGGGGAATCTTTGATAGATATGCTAATTTTTGCAAGGCATATAATTGTATTCTCATCACATTGTGTGTGGCCATTTTCTTTGGTGGGGATTTTGGGGTGCATCTTGATGTGCATTTCAGCACACCTAAGGATCCTTAAATAAATACCGAGGTAAAACCCATTTTCCCTCTTAACTGTGTTCAGCTCTCTTAATTTTAAGACCAGGAAAAGGCATCAGATGGAAATACTCATTTAAAGAGTTGATATATTTTTAAAATATTTCTTAATATGTTTAATATTATCCTTTTCCTCCTTCATTGCATTTTTTTTATATGGTGACTCATATCGTCCTGCTCTAAAATCACTGTTTTCAGTGATAATACATTAAAAAATAACTCTTATATCTTTTAAAAAGTTATATTAATAGAAGAACATAAAAGAATAACTTAAATTCTTTTTATACACACAGAGTTTTGTAATCATAAATAAAGAAGGTTTCTACAGATTACATTTTCTTTTAAATCCAGTTTAATTGGAGAAAATTGATTGCCGTTAAAGATCTTGGGGTTTCTTTTGGGCCTAGGAAAGACCATATGAATAAAATTTTGAAGAACTTCTAGGCAAACTTATTTCCATATAAACCAGGTGCATGTTCTTTCTTATACCACAGATTTGTCAACCTATTTGAATGTAGACAAAAAGATTAAACTAGCCAAATTAGGTAGCATTGACTTTTGGTGTTTTTCCATTGCATGAAGTAAAGTTGGTGATGCAAACCTTATGTACTCTTTTATAAAAGCCTCCATGTTTCTTCAGTTTTCTGTACAAAAGATCTTGATAAAGAGAAATAAATGGAAGGAGAGCATTGTCCCACTTTGCTCTGCACTGGTGTGGCCTCAGTTTGAATACTGTGTGCATTTTAATATAACACAATATAAGAAAGATATTCAGCTGTAAGAGAACATCCAAAGGAGGGCAATGAAGACGGTGAAGGGCCTTGAGGAGAAGTTGAATGAGCAGCTTGGTCTGTTCAGCCTGGACAAGAGGAGACTGAGGGGAGACCTCATTGCAGTCTGCAAACTCCTTCTGAGGGGAAGAGGAGGGGCAGACATTGATCTCTTCTCTGTCGTGATCAGTGACAGGACCTGAGGGAATGGCCTGAAGTTGTGTCAGGGGAGGTTTAGGTTGGGTATTAGGAAAAGGTTCTTTACCCAGAGGGTGGTTGAGCACTGGAAGAGGCTCCCCAGGGAAGTGGTCACAGCACCAGCCTGACAGAGGCCTCTCAGTTTCATCCTGGAGGAAAACTAATTAGTTTATTCTAAGAGAGAGACCAGGAATTAAATCGTCTGTGTAATGGGGATGATTTGGGGATTGGGATCTGAAGCACAATAGAGTGGAAGGGTAAATTATTTGCCTTTGTGGGAACAGCTGTTCCTCAGTCTTCACTCCAGGGACGTAAATAAAGTTTCAGTACTGAAAGTTACAGGTCAAAAAGGAACTCCAAGTAGAAAGAGCTACTGTTATTCCTCAGTGTTAACTTCTCTGCATATGCTGCTGACATTGGACTTTGCCTATTTCATAGTTTCGCTGCATTCCTCCTTATAACTTTTTACTTTCCTTTTCTTCTCTGCTTGTTACCCTGAAAACACAGATTCCAGATGGTGAAGAACTTGTTAAAAGCAAATTTTTATGCTAAATAGTCCCATAATGGCTTCTGAATTCGAAGCTGAGTAAAATATACCAGTCCATCCTTCCTGCGGTACCAAAAACGCACAAGCCCAGGAAGTTGTATCACTTATTTCAATCCCATCAAATACCTTTGAAAAAGGTGTGTATGATGTTATTTGTTACATAGACTAACTGGGCACTTCTTACATTTCCTAGGATGGTTTGGGCAACTTATATACCAAAACCAGTCCATTTCCATATATCAGTGTGGCTCCAGGGGTATTCCTATGTAGACTGACAACTGATGATCCAGCCAAAGAAGACTGAAATTTTGCCGAGGGGTAGAGGAAAAGGTGGACCCTTTGTGTTGTAGTTATTTCATGTACACATAATTTACTGGCCTATTTTAATCCTACCAAAAAAATAAAATCATAGTAATCAAAAAAACAAGTCTAAATTATTGTCCAAGGTGATCATCATATTTCAGATGTTATATCTTAGGGGGAAAGAGATTGCTAT
This sequence comes from Oriolus oriolus, assembly GCA_013400235.1. NCBI lineage: Eukaryota > Metazoa > Chordata > Aves > Passeriformes > Corvidae > Oriolus > Oriolus oriolus. Next base: position 90,167 of record VXBT01001758.1, on the reverse strand, counting down.
TTTGTTTTTCTTACCCTAATCAATGAAGCAGTATATTCTCAAGAAAGCAAATGCACAAAATATTTCATGGGCCAGATAACCAAACACTGAATTATTCTGTAATTCATGAAAGACTGAGTGAGTAAAATGGCAGAAGGTGGTGCCACGTTATGGAAAAGAACAGATTTCCCCCCCTCTCCTGGGAAGCAGAGAACCTTTCTAATAAATAAGTCACTTCATGTGTCTCCTGTTAACTCTGTTCTTATTTCTACTGAAATATCTTGCAAACCAGCATCTGGTGACAGCCAGCCAACTATCAGACATACCTGTATTAATTCATCTAAGCTGTTGATCATGAATGACAAGAAATAAATTTTAGGAGGTCTGATGGAAGGTTGTTTTATACTAACATTGGAGCTCTGAATGTTAAAAATTGGAAATATTTATGTGCTTTTAAAATATTAAAAAATAATACTGACATGAGGTAATAAAATCCATAGAAACGAACAATTTATGGCTAATAAAAGGGGGCATTACTCTTGAAGACATGTAATCCCCTAATTATGCTTTAAACGTTGGATGAGATGTTCATTGTTTGAGTACTTTCCATTTGCTAGTGTGCTCTTGGCAGACCTTTTAGTAGCTTCAGCAGGAAAGAAATGAAATGAGATGGAAAATGTTAAAAATAATACTCAAAATACTATTTGGGCATGTGATCCTCTTATGAACTTCACATTGAGCTATTAAAATGCATCCACTAACTGCATAACAAAGAGGTAACAGGCTGTATCAAGAAAAGGGGATTTTAATGTGGTCAAATAGCTAAAGAACATATGTGTAGATTTTAATTCTTCACAGTTCATGTGTAAGCAGCATTGAGGAATTTGTCTTTCTAAAAATCATCTACTGAACTTGCCATTTGATCAATGAAGCTTGTTCTCCACTGCTTTATAACTGCAGCAGTCTTTTAAGGACTTGATAGAATTGAATCTACTGCTTTATTTTCCACAGCTGTATATGGATGCATTGTTAACCATGTGTGAGACAGTAACCAGCTCTTCAGATCTTAAGAAGACGACACTTTCTAGTCCTAGCAGGGCAGGCAGTTACCCTCACCCGTTAAAGAGTGTCCCCACTCCATGGGTCTTACCACTTCTCATCTCTCACCCAAGTAGCCCAGAAAGGAATCCCAGGACCTTCTGGTTTATTTGCCCCCACCAGAATCCTGGAGAGCACTCTGTTGCTCAAAAGGCTTTTATGAACAAAGGTGAAAGCACATCTTATATGAAAATCCAAGAAGTTATTAATGGTATAGTTGAAATTTTAAAGTCTAATCATGGAATTATTATTAGTCCAGATCTAGTTATTACAGAAAATGAAAGAGAAAAAAATAAGACCCAAATATTAACATCCAGAAGTTTATTATTATTATTATTACTACTACTATTACTATAAATATGGATGGGGTATAGTGAATCGGAAGCATCCTGATTCCTCCACCATGAGGACTATGATGTTGATATTTTCATCTTTCTTACCCCAGAATCCACCTTTTATATCTGCTAACATTGCTTTACAGATTTCTCTATTGTCACTTGCTTGCAAGTTCATGGTGAATAAAATTTTACTCTGTACGGTGCATTTTACATAAGCGGGTACTTGTTCTTTGTTCTGTGTTGGTTTTTTTGAGCTCCAGACCTGCATTTTATTAAGTGACCACTGATGGTTTGTTTAGAGCTATGGGGTCCCCAGCATCAGCCTGTACCTTGACTCCAAACATCCTGTGCCTGCACTCTGCTGCATCTTGTGTCCCCACTTCCCAAGGCATCTGCTTTCATACCATGCCTATACTTCTTCATATATATATTTTTTTTTGGAGTAATAAAAAATTCTCCTACACAGAAAAATTACTTTTTACTATTACCTATACAAAGCTTTGGTTATTTCATATGATAAGTGAAAACTCCAAATTAATAGTAGCCACCTCATCATTAGGAAATTTTCAATTACCCAGTGGAAACAGAGTTCCATGTAAGATTAGAAAAGTTCAGAGAAAGGAAAGCCAACAAGTTTCAGTCCTGACACCTTGCAAAATCACTACAAAGTCAGTAGTCTATTACCAGCAATAGGAACACACTTTTTCCTGAGTTGCAGGATGTAGGTACGACATCTGTGTTCAGGTCTCCTAAGGAAGTCAATAGCATTAGACTTCTACCTCCAGCAAGCTGTTTATTTATTTAGGTGCTGAAGCTTGCCTCAATTTAATGTGGTAATTAAGTTTTTAAGCTAAGCAGAATGAATACAGGCCTTTATACTCCCTCAGTGCCCATGTGACGATGACAGGAAATGAATAACAAGGGATAAAAAAGAGACAAAATCTAAAAGGATTTTGCAAACAAATACCAGATTCTTTTCAAGACAGAGCTGTGACTTGGCTCTCTTTAAGGCTGAGATCCTTGGTTTCTCAGCTACTGGCTGCTACTCATGCTCCTGCTTCGGTTCCTAGAAGAGCAGGACCATAGCAAGCTGGAATGAAAATAAAACAGTGGGGAAAACTAGATAGTATTTGCCTTCAAGACTTCTCTACCTGGAGAAATATTGGTAATTTTCAAAATTAACATTAATTTGATAATTCAGTGATCATCAGTCTCACAATACCTTAGTGAATCAACTAGGCAGGTTTTATGACATCCATTTTTCGTACGTGCAGATATACGAAAGGCTAAATATTTAGATGGTAGTGGGTAATTAAGTAAAGTCATGTGTCTGTACTGTGAGTGCAGTGGATCCATGCTTCTGTGCTTGGGCTTTTTTTCTGGCTGGAGAGGGACCTCAATCCTGTGTGCTGTGCTGCCCAGCCAGTGTGCAGATAACCAGGTCAGGGTATGGGCAAGCGGCATTTGGACCTACCTAGAAAAGCCTTCAGAGACTTAGACCTGTGCTTAACTTGTAAGGTTGAGGTTAGGTTATGTGACAAAACTCATCTAGACACTCACAGAGATGCTCCATGGAAGAAGGGGGAGCCCAAATAATACTCTACCAGCCTACTCCCAGGAACAATCAGTCTCTCACATATTAAAGCGAGCAAAAGAAACAAAAATGTTCATGTTCTTATAAAAAAGCCTACTGTCCCACTCATAATTTTTCTAGATTAGGGGAATTTTTAATGAGCATCCTTGTTTAATGAATACTCCTCAAATGTTTATTCCTACCTTGATAAATGCAGTCTGTAAACAAAAGTAAAAACAAAGCCAGTCAATTTTGAAATAGCAAAAAGCCGCCAATAAAAAACCTTTCAAACAACAATAATTTTTAACTACATAATTAAAACTATATTTTAGTTATCAGTTTTAAGTCAAAAGAGATGATTATTCTGCTGTATTAAGCACTCTTGTGATCTCATCTGGAGTACTATGTATGGTTCTGGGCGCCGTGATTTGAGAAGAGTGTGAAGGTACTTGAATGTGTCCAGAGGAAGGCAACAAAATTGGTGAGGGGGCTGAAAGGAATGTCCCACATGGAGCCACTAAGGACCATGGGTTTGTCTAGTTTGACGAAAAGGAAGCTAAGGGGTGACTTCATTCTCTCTTCAGCTTCTGGAGGACCGTAAAAGGTGCTGTTTTCCAGTATCCATTGATAGGATATGTGTAAGTATTCAAAACTGCATCAGGGAAGTGCAGACTTGACATTAGGAATCTTTTTTTTTTTTTTACTGAGAGGGTTGCCAAACCCTGGAACAGGCTTCCTAGAGAGGTGGTTGATTCCCCACGCCTGACAGAGTTTGAGAGACTTTTGGACAGTGACCTTAATAACGTGATTTAACTGTTGGTCATCCCTGAATTGCTTAAGCAGTTGGACTAGATAATAATTTTGGGTCCCTTCCAACTGAATTAGTCTATTCTATTCTAACGCAAAAATTCAGGAAAAAAATTGAAGTTTGATTTACACCAAAGTGTTGGAAGAACCTGAGAGGAAAGAGATGAAGCCTTCAGAAGGGCAAAACCTGAATTACTTAGAAGTTCCTGGATACTTGTACAAGAAGTAAACTACCCCATCTTAAAAATAGGATAATTTTTATTTTCTCTTCTATGTAAGCTTTTCCTTAATCACTAAAGATAGTGAAGGGTCTTGAAGTGATGTCAGTGGGTTGATTGTCAACCAGATTGCATTCAGGAATTTCAAATTACTTTTTTAAGAGTGGAAACTGCACTTTGAAATTAGGTGACAATTGTTTGGGATATTTTTTACTTTTTTTTTTTTTAATAAGCTGTATTACTTACTCTTTTTATATAGTTTTCTTTTTTCACTGCTGCATCTTGTCAATGCAATGTAGGTCTGAGTTGAGCTGTGTTGTCTTTTATCTGTTCCTCTGAAGGTGGCTATTATTCAGGGGTAGTCCTGTTTATTCTAATAGATATTCTTTCACAAAAAATAAGTTTCTCCTCCTTCCATTAATTTGATTTTCACTCTTCCATATGCAGCTGGTGACAAATGTTGTCAGTATCAGGTTGTTAGTCTCAGTCCATTATGACTTTTACGTATTAAGAGTGAGATTCCATTGCGTCTAGCAATTTACTCTACCAATTTATATTTGTGCATTTTTTTACAAAGTGTTTTAGCATTGTGAACAACAATGTAGGGGCCAACAAAGAAAAAAAAGCCAGTCTGAAAAAGAGAGTGAATAATTAATGGTTTTGATCATGTGCAAGTTGCTTCTCATGTTGCCCAGAAATCTGAAATCACTGTTGCACTTATCAGTGTGGACGAAGGCAACATAGGAGAGGAGATCTCAAGGTCTGGTTGCGTTCCAAGTTTACTTGTAAAAATCACTATAGGAATTATTGTAAAAAGCTCACTGTGAATTTATAGGTCTCTAATGAAAAGGGATTCTGTTTATCCAATCTCTAAAACAAAGTAGATAATATGTACTCTTAATTTGCTCTGACTTTGCACCTCTTAGCTTGCTCATCCTCAGGAACCTGTTAGGTTCTTGAGAAACTTAGACTGCAGCTGATGTGTGTCCCTGACTTAAATCCCACTAATATTCAGAAATCAACAAATGGACTTAGGAAAACCCCAATTTCTCTAAAAAGACGTATAACTAAAGATGTATGAATACATGTTAATAAAACATTTGTATATTCTTCATAAGTTCAGGAGATAGATATAACTACTACTAGCATATAAATACCATCAGTTTCATAACTTTCAGTCTCAGTGATAGTTAACAAAATATCCTAAGCAGTTGAGATGGGATTGGATCTTTCTGCCCATCTGAACCCTGCGATCCAAAGGGGCCCAACTCTCTATTTCATAGTCAGACAATATTTATTTCCTCATCTTCCCTTCACATACATATGGCAGCGGAATGTGAGAAAATTAAGAATGTGTGTTACAAATTACAACATAATTCAGAACCTTCTGAGGTTGTAGTTAAATTTGTCTCTGGCAAAATGGAAGGTGTCTGGCTTTCTCTACAAATGTCTAGAGCACATCCTTCAGTAGTTTTAGGAATAGAGCAAGATTTATTTTCACACAAAAAAATGTTATTGATGGCTTGGCTAAATCTTCCAGTAATTTAAACCCCCACATTTTAGTAATTATGTCTTACTTGAAAAACAATGCTTTAAATGAGGGAAAATAATGTTTTCTAAAATAGAACAAGTTTCCTGACATCAAAACCCTTGAAAATAAGTTCTAGAGGCTTCAGAAAATACTTCTAATCCTCTCATCCGTAACACAGCTTGCCATACACTTAAATATTTCAACACTCATACCCTTTTCTTCCAGCAGATAGGAAACCTGTAATGTTTATATCTGTCAAGTTTATATTTAAATTTCCCTTTTAAATAAAATGCTTACATCCTTTTATGTAAATTTTAAGGTTTTAGTATGAGAGATCAGAGTTAAGGAGAAAACTGAAAGGATGAATAATTGCCACTTAATGTAAAGGAGGATTGCTTTTTCCCTCAAAAAGTATATGTTGAACCAAAACCACAAACCTGTTGGAAATGAAAGCAGATTTTTGATCAATAATTTATATGCTTGGGTTCAGTGGGATCATCTGAAGATTTCTGAAAGACATATTTTGTTTCTTTGGAATAGAGTAGAGACATTAAATAGGAGACAAATACTTGCAAGTGAAATCATGTTGTGATTTGTCTTATAATTTGGAGGAGGAAAGTTAGGATTCTACAGCCTTCTGTTATATAAGATGTTTCATCTTGACAGAACTATATTTCCTGTCAAAAACCTGTTTCACTGTCTCTTAACCAGTTCATGTGGCTCATTTATCAATAGTAGAAGTCTCGGACTTTTTGTTTATCTGTATATTTTCACTTGAAGACTAAGAACTTTAAAGAATATCAGCTGTATAAATCCTGAAGTGATTGCATATTCATTGCAGCTGAAGAAGGATTTTTAGAAGTTTGGTCAACAATTTAGGTCATGGAGGTGTTAAAATTCCAACAAATCTCAGAGAAACAAGATTGCAGTAAAAACCTTTTTGAGACCTGAAGTCTACAGTCTAAGTTAAACCTTCAGTATGTAACTCAGCCAGAAGAAACCATAAAATGATAATCCTTTAAAAATATAAAATAAAATTTAAAAACCCAAACAACCAAAACCAATGAAAAGACTACGCAAACAAAACAAACCAAAAAACCCCCCAAAACCCCAAATCAAAACCAAACCCAAAAAAACCACAAACAAACAAACACAGAAACAAACAAACAGAAAAACCAAATCAGATTTTTCTTTCATTCTTTGCCTTCTTTTTAGTAAGAGACTGAAACTTTCTTCTGACTTTCTACAGTAATGCAGTAATGCTCTGCACTTGCCCTTTTTTTTCCATACACAGGTATAAAATGCTTTACAAAGACGAGGAATCCTGAGTGGCTTCCCTCTACAAGGAATGCACTTAGGTTAACTATGCTGCATTTCAGTCTTCCCGTAGAATGAGCTGAAAATCTGCGTGTAACCATTTCCCACATGTGTTATTTGTGTTTCCAGCCTGCTGCATGTTTGTTTGTAGGAAAGATTGCCTAGTGCTGTTCCTTTGCATGTCCCCAGGCCCAGTCAGAGATGGAAAGATTATTTCTCAGTGGAGTTCTGGGGTTAAATATTTTAATACAGCAGAAATAAAATGAAATTAAAATAGCCAGGCACAGGAAAAAAGCATGGTGTTCAAGAAAAAAAAGATGACATTTTGCTGCACATTTTCAGGTCTTTTCCTGGGACCATTTTCATCTTTCAAATAATTTCATTATTTATGTCTCAAGATGAACTCTTATACATGAAGCAGAAGGAAAAATCTATCTGTTTCCAGTTATTATTGCAATTTCTTGGCTTCTTTTTAAAATTAATAATGTTGCTAGTCAATACTAGCATATGTATATATATATATGTCTGGAAATAATACAGTGTAACCAGGACTATATAGGTTGTTTCAGAAAGCATGTAATATCAAAGTATTCTTATGGCAAATTTTCAGAGAAATTTTAGAAAAAAAATTCAAGTAATTTAAATTTTATAGTGATAAAATAGTGCACTTATCAAGCACCACTTGATAAGTATCAAACCTCTTACTAAACTACTACTCAGTTTGATAGTCGAAAGATGTGATGAAGTAAAAACCTTAAACTTACTTTCAGAAGTACTCTAAATTTTAGAATTAAAAAAAAGTATTAGTATTATCCCGCATAAACAGCTTTTCTCAAAAATTTCTTTTTTTCTTTATTAAAATGGAATTATTTAAATTTTAAATAATGTAGCAATTGCTTTTTATAATTATACAGAACTTGATTATTAATTAAGCCTAATTGTCTGAAGGAATATTTTCAGAGATAAGAACAATCACACAGTTTTGAAAAAAAGTATTTTGATGTGGTTCTTTTTATGTTTGGTTTTCATTTTTTTCCTACAACAAATGTATCTTCCACAGAGAAATAATGCCTAAACTGTGCTTCCCCCATCCCTACCTCTTTTTTCTGTGTCATATTAGTTTTACTCTTTGATGGCATTTATCTCAGGAGCAGTCTTTTAGAGATAACTGAACTTTTGCTGTTGTCACCAAGGATGCTTGAAGCGTCTTTAAACATGGCACGGCATTCTTCTGTTAATGACCTGCTCTTACAGTACAGCATTGCAGTTCTGGAGGCTCTGATTCTGTGTCAACATACACACACCTGTCTACCTTTGGTATGCAGCCCTTTCTTTGTTACTGAACTACCAGACTGAAAAGAATAGTGGCAACCCCTTGCACTCGCATAGCTGGCAGCACGGAACAATTTAATTACAATTCTTTAAAATAATTCTAATCATCATAAAACTCTATGTCATTAAATTGGATATAATAGTGTCATTTTAATGCTGAAGCATGGCGAAATGCAGTCACTTTTTATGTATATTTAAAGACTGAAATATATGTTTAGATTTATATGTACGTGTGTGTGTGTGTGTGTGTGTGTGTGTATAGATATACAGATATAGATATTTAAACAGAAAGGTTTCACTAATTTAGGAACCCGAGGTTTTTTCCAGCACAAACTGCCAGCATTTCATTCTTCCTCAACACGCATAATTGCCAATTGATCCCACTCTAAAGCCTAGAAAATAACCGGTCTATTCCTTTAACTACAAATTTTAAGAGGTCTTTTTTCCCTCTCGTCAGTACTTAATCCAGTGATGTATTGCTTCGCCCTTAAGTACATCACGCATAAAGGGATTGTCTCTTTTGGGTACAGACACCTGTGCTGTAACTGTCCATATGCAGCTAAATGACTAGAAGAGAACGTATCAGCATTTATAACTCGTTTTTTTTTTTTTTCTGTAGTATTAAGTTCACTCAACCATCATGGACTTCACAGCTTTGTTGTTTTGGCACACTTTGGGATCAAAAAACAAGATTCTGGAGCTCCATTCTGTCTAACTTCCTGTACTATATGAGTCCATTAACTGTGCAGCTGGCAGCTACCTGGTGAAAGCCATGATGCAGAAATCTCACAAGGAGAAAGGAGCAGGTTAAATGGTTTACTCAAAGCAGAACTGCAAACATTTAACATGCTAAATATTCCATGACAGTTTTAGTAGTTACAACAGCTGGTCCTCATTTCTATACTTGAACCAAAATTTTAAGGATCAAATTCCAGAGAAACATAAGAAAAAAGGTAATAATACAAATTTCACCAAAGGATGGATTCAGAATTGGTGAAAATTCTGAAATGTTTTACCTCAGTCATTACTGATCCCTAATTTCAGTTTTCAGTCAGGGAAGTACTGCTTGCCTCTCCCCTTCCAGGTGCAGTATTGCCCTAGCACATTTAACAAAAGTTTAATTCAATAAACTATTTGTCTGACTTTTGTATGTTTAAAACAACAACTTCTCTTTCTTGTCCCCTACCCCAAAATTTTGATGGGACTCTCAAAAACTGAAGCCAGAGAAGATAATAATTTGCTCAGACATAACCATTACGAGCTTCAAACATAGCTTATAAATTGCATATAATTTGAAATCTTTACTGGGATGATATGCACCTGCAAATTGTTAACTAACACCCACAGACACGTTTTATGGCTCATGTTCTGCTCTTTTAACAGCTCACACTGCAGGCAGCTGGAAGGGTCTAAGAATGGTGAATGCTTGAAATTTGTCCTAAGGGGTGTTGACATTACACTGACTGAAAGATGCAGCAGTTCCCCTTCTCCTTAAAAAGTTGCCTTTTGTTTTTTTTATTCTGGTTTTGTTTTTCTGGTTTTTCTTTAAGGAATAGTGCCTCATATCCGATCCAATAGAAAAGCAAAAACAGATAAAGCAATATCTCTGGGACTGCAAATTATAGCCAACAATACAGCTGCAAAGTTATAAAACAGCCCCAGAAGGACTGATGATTATCATTACCTGGCATCTTTCCAGACTTAATGGCCTCCTCCTCACTGAAAAAAAAGAAAAGCTAAAATGTGTTACTCCGTTGTTTCTTTTTGGATAACTCCAGTGTATCTGGATGAATGGAAATACTGAAGCTGTGGGTTTTTTTGGGTAGGTAACCACAGTCTTCTGCTATAACAACAATAAGACTGAACTACATAAGAATTTTACATTCGTTTACATGATAAGACTAAACAAAAAATTGTTCTGGGTTCTACTGGCAAAAAACCTAAAAAAACCAAAAATCACTTATTTTCACATAAAATTTGAGTGCTTTAAGGTGATAAATGTGTACTAGTATGTTCCCATAGAAGCAGTCTATTAGAAGTATGGATTCCCAGATTTTTTCATGTCATATCCAAAATGTAGTAAATAAATACATACATAATACATGTGATGTTTTTTATTAAACTGTATAAAACCAGGAGCAGATCTGACTGCAAAACTCCCACAGATTTTGCTTTTCATATCTGTTAAACATACATTTTGAGTTAATTTGGACATAGTCATTCCATATGTATATTTGCAAACAAAAAATATCATAGAAAAGTCTTGCTGAACTTAGTAAAACTAACCCACCTTGTCTTCAAACAATGAAATAGGAGTACCTTATTTTTTTTCCTCAGAAGTTTAGAACTTAAGAGGTTTTTAGAAACTCTTAAACAGATATCTAGAATTTGAAAGATAAATATATCGCTTTTATTGCATGTGATAGTTTTGAAGATGCTACAAAATGTTGCAATTATTTCAAGCAAATACATTTTTCTACATGAGAAATATTTCTTTCTCATAAAAAGTTGACTCAGGAAAATGATATACTGAATAGATGACAACCACTTGAAAATCCAAGAGAAGTTCTATGTGCAACCTGCAGAAACATCTGAGCAGAGCAGAGAAAAACGCAGGAAGCAAGACAGAGCAGATGACAGCCCATTTGACCTGAATAAAAGTTGTAATGTTTCTGCCTTTTTAGGTATATTCTGTGACGAGGCTCTGAGTGTGTCTAACATATGGAAAACTTTGGCCTTCCCAACATTTTACACCCACACCACTGAGAACTTGTTTTGCCACTAGTACTTCCAGATGAGAATAAAGTAGTAACCTTCTGTGATTTTTGTTTGCTTTGTCGGTTGGGGATTTTTTGGTAACAACTCTGGAACTGGCAGTAGCAGATTTGCTTTAGTTCCAGTTTGCTTTAAATGCTCTCTCAGTTTGTTATGTGGTAAGGCAGAGTTTTGTAGCTTAAACACACTTGGCAAATCCCTGCCTAACTGTTCAAACTGCCCCCTGCCCACTACATATGAAGCTAACCAACGCCGAGCAAATACTTCCAACTGTCTTCATACCGGAGCAGAGGTCATCCCAATCGGAAAACAGGGGCTTCAGATGGTATTTCCTTTACGCCAGCTAATTGCAACCATATGCTTTTTGTGACAGAAACGGAGGTATGTCAGTATCAGACCCATTAGCCAGGTTAATTGCTTCTTCCACAGCTGATACTCCCTGTGTAGCTTTTGCCCTGCAGTTTAGCGTAGCCTGTGCTGCCTGATTTTAATAATTTTGTTGTTGCTTCTGCCCTATTTTTTGTTTATTGCCAGCAGTGATTTGTAAGCCATGATATGGGGATTCAGCTTTTTATGGCTGAAAGTGAGAACAGTTTTCTTCTACCAAATCTTGTCAGGCTTTTTCTTGGCTTTTTCGTGCTGTTCCCTTTGTTAGGATGGATAATTTGAAGCATAAACAGCAGAGAAGCCAGGATGATCATAGGAAAGACATAACATGTATGCATCCAGTTGGGATGATGAGGAAGAATTTCACAATTCATCACTAGCATTCCCTTTGGCCCACTCAGTGAAGGAAATCTAGTGATCCAGATTATAACTTTGGTGTAGTTGATGTGTACGTCAGGGAAATATGGCACTCCAGAAAATGAAAATTATGTCTGTGAAACCCATACTGAATATCAGCTTCAGAGGGTTCTGAATTTGCCTGTTTTGTTCCTGCCTTTTCTGAAGACACTTCCAGGATTTGGAGAGATAAAGACTTCCCATTTTCCAAACTGTGAGTGCCAGGAAGGACCCACAGGATCAAAGCAAGCAGGATTTGCTCTACACCAGTAGCCTCATGCATGTGAAGCAATATCCACATTCTTCATCTTGCCGCTTAGCACCTGTACTCAGCATGTTGTCACGCAGTCATTAACTTAGAAAACCACCAACCAAACAAAAACCTCTAGAATAAATGAGTTGCCATAAGAAAACAATTAAAAAGTCACCTGTTTGTGAAAAAAACATATTTAATCTAACATGGGTAAAGAGACCACCCAGGATTAGGCAAAACTTGTGTTTTTCTTTCCCCCTCCTCTCCACGAGCCTGTTACTTGCAATACAGGTGCATTTATATGAATGACTTATTGTGAAGGGCTGCGATGATGATCTCATGTAAACAGATTTGACTGTCTGGATATTATATAAGATGATACACAGTGATTAGTTAACAAACACATTTTTTAACAAATTGAAAAGCGGGAACAGGAGCAGATAGCAATGTATTTGTGTTTTAAAATATTTCTTTATTTTAAAACCAGCCCATAGACATTAAAATGTGAAACACAATTTCTCAAACCAATGTGCGCAAAACAATCTCTATCCAGGTAGGTAAAACCAGCACTATCTTGTGACAGAGATTTCCAAAATTATCTTAATCAAAGTAGATAAGCCCAGCACAATTTTGTGATGGAGATTTCAGGCTCAAGCCCCTGAAAACTCAAGTTGATGGCCAAATTTCGTATCAGGACCATAAATATTTCAGTAATAAATAATTTTTGGAAGCTAACATGGTTGTAGTAATGTGAAATGAAATTAATTTTGTTGAAATTTAACCCTTAAACAAAGACCTATTATACATTGGAAGTCTATAAAGATGCATTAGCATAAAAATACAAGTTGGTTTCTTTTTTTTTCTCCTCCAAAAATCATGTACTTTTTGTGCCTTCATACATGTATGGTCTTCTACATGGAAATAAAAATTACCCTGGTGATCCAGTGCACCATTTATGAATATAAAGTGTTGTCCAAATTTATTTTCTTGTCTAGAAGTTTTGTTGACAGCTCATCATAAAAACTGTCCTGCTGTCCTTAAATTATGGGCAATTTGTTAGCTAGAGGTAGTCACAAAAATCAAGTTAATCCCTCCACATTTCCATATATATTTCACTGAGCTACAGCTTTATATGCTATACAACAACAAATATTTTCTAGACAGATCTGCTATCACTACTTATTACTAGGTTTGTTCCTCACTTTCCAGCAGAAATGCCTGCTTTTGGATGATTCTTCCTTTTCTAGTTTCAACACTTGAAGTAAAAATTCTTATCTAAGGTAATTTTTATGGAGTAAAAAAAACCCCAACAAAACAACAAACTCGCCTTCATTTATTTCTAAGAATAGCATTGGGGTAAACTACGTGTTCTTACAAGTCTGATTAACTTCCCTTCCCTTACACCACTCACACCACAATTTTTAAATAAGCACAGTAATTAGAAAATTATGATCTTTGCTATGCAATATTCTTGTATCTTTGTGATTTGTGATAAGGATCTATCATTGGGCAAAATGATCATCTCTTTTTGACTGAGATGGGAGTTTATAGTGAATATGTCAGAGAAGTAGCTTACTAAATTTAGATGCTTAAATTAGAGCTAAATTTATTTTAGCTTGGTGATTTTAATATTTTCAAGATGTTTGTCATCCACCCTGGGGATGAGCAGGAGCTTCCTAAATTTTCTGTTAGAGTGGCATATGAAATGATAGGAAAAATATTTCTTTCCTGTGCTGATGTAGTGTGGAGGGAAAATCTGTTTTCTTGATACACAGCTGGGACAAGAGCCGCTCAGTGCTGTAATGGGAGACTGAGGCCAGCATAAGAGGGAAAGTATCTGAGCAGAAAGACCAAAAGGGTGAACAGAGGAAATATGAGATTGTCTTTTCAAGAAGTGGGAACCAGGGAGAAAATCTGCACATCCATAAACAATAAATTGAAATGAAATGATGACTCCAAGGGAGACTGCACCTCTCCAGGCATATTGATCCAAGAACCAGTAAAGTCAAGATAAGCTGGAAAATGGAGATGGAAAGGCTGTTCAGGTGAGTCATCTGAATTCAAAGCACATAACATGGGAAGTGGGTGGACAGCTCCCACATGGAAGATGGTTGTAGTTCTCATGAAAGGAAATGGAGACTGTCTGCCACTGGGAAGTTCAACAGAGGTGAAGAGAGATCAGACTGGGAGGTCTGAGCTGGTGCCAAAAAGTCAGTGCAGAGGGAAAAACAGTGGGGACCATCCAACTTTGTAGAAGTCAGTGGAGGACCCCAAGCATCCCATTGAATGCAGTATTTCCTCAGTATCTGGTAGACCAAGACCGAAATTCCTAAATAAGTAGAAATGTCAACCTTGTGTGTAAAAAAAGTTAGGGTGAATGAAATATAAACTTTCAGCAGCAGAGAAATGAATCATTTTGGTATAGGTTACGAAGTAAATAAATTACAGGCAGAACCAGAAACGGGCTTAGTATTTCAGTCATAGGATGTTCTCCTGCAACTCTGGATTTCCCTTAAATGCTTGAAACGAATGTCAGGACAGTCACGATGTTAATAGATAAGAAAAAAAACCTCTTTCATTGAAAGCAACTTATACAGGTGAACACTTTAGAATGTATGAGTTACAAACTCTTCACTGAAAAAAGTAAACATAAATATTTCTGTTTGTTTGGGATCTATATAAAAAGAGACTCCTTAGATATTCTTTTGCCACCTCACTTTTGAGAAGTGAGTTTCTGCATCCACATCTCAGTCAGAGGCTGCAATTTTCAATGGTGTTTGCGTCTGAGAATTTGATGTGACAAAATTTTTACCATAGACTCAGGTGGTGGTAAAACTGCATTTACATTTTCTGTAAATGATGGCATAGATGGCAAAATGCTCCTTTCTGACAGCTGAAGATACAGCATAAGATGTTTCCACGACTGTTCTTCACTTAAAAGTCTTTCCTATTGCTTAGTGGTTTTAATTTACTGGATATGTTCTGTTTGAATTGAAGTGGGTTGAGGAGAGACTTGCTTTACCAATGGCCATGTTCACTACCATTTCTGGGTAGAGATGAGCCAAATGCAGAACTTCATATCCAAATATTTCCAATATCAGAGAGAAAGGATCAAATGTGAACACTATGTTCTAACCCACCACTGTGGCTTTGATCCAGGGTCAAATACAAAATTAGAATGGGCCTTTTATAGCTCCTGTTTGGGCACAATCAAATTCTGTTTTCATCATATTGTGCTCCAAGAAGGAAGAAATTGTATGTGAGTTTGCCACTGTTATGTACGAAGACAGTCTTGCAACCCAACCTTAATTTTGCCTCACAGCCAAGCTCTAAACCATACCCCAAATTAATGTAGGTTTGAGTCTGACTCCCTTATTTTACCTGGATCCACTGCTCATAAAAGTGTGTTTCTGAATATTTTTTTTTGACTTTGGAATACATTAGATTACATCTAATTGCTAACACTTTTTTTTGCAAAAAAATTGTGAAAATAATACCCAAAGCTATGTGTTGGAATGCTATGTGATGCACACACGTTAGTGATCCTTCACACTCATCTGTAAGGTACCCAATTTTAACAGTGACTAAAAGAATAAAAAAACCCAAAAAAGTCCACCCCCACCTACTACCCCTTCTCCCAACAGAAAGGGTAAGAATTTAATTTTTCCCCTACTCTGCTGGGAGAGCTCCAAAAACCAGAAGCAAATGAGGGAGAAGTAGCAACAGAGACCACCAGCGAACAGCAGCTGCAATGTGAAACCACTTATAAGAAGAAAAAGGGCTTCTTCTCCCCAGTAAAAATTTGTGCAAACATGAAAGCAACAAGCAAACACTCCCAGAAAAGTAAGCATTCAATTCAAAAGTAGTGAATAACTAAAGAGAAGATGGAGAAGAATCCAACTTTGTGACAGCAATGACCAACATGTTTTATTTAACTCTCCTGAAATTTAGAAGAGGGGAAGAAAAATTAATGTGTTTCAGTTGCACAGAGACACTGTATTGATGAACATGTTAGTGTTATTCTGCACTGAAAATACTTTCCATAACCTAGAAGGAAACTTGTGCTTGTCAGAGAATTATTTTCATCATGGTGATAGAATAAAAAGAATAATGACAATACAATCTAATGAGAAGCATTTATTCAGTAATGTCCCACTATCTGAAGGAAAATTAATAACTAAACCCCAAAATGTTCTTAAACATGACATATGAGCAGTTTATATGTAAGTATTGTTAAGGATGGACTAAAAAGAAGAATCTATTGAAACTGGTGGAAATCAGGGTTACCTACAGGAAAACCAGAAGGAGGCTTTTCTAAGTTTTTATTTTTGAGGACATACAAATAGTTGCCAGATTAGAGGAACAGTATTAACAATACCTGCATTACCACTGTTAAAAGCTGAATTTGAAGAAAATGAGTTTGAAACTATTTTGAAAAAAAAAAAAAAGAGCTTAAGGCTCCATGAAGTTCTGCTAAGTTTTTACAATTAGTGTGAATGTTGCATTCTCTCATAAAGAAATTTCATTTATTTATCATTCTACAGACTGTGGTTTCCCCTTCAGCTGGTCAAAAAACAAAACAAAAAAAACCCCACTGACCAAAAATATTGTTATGGTTAATCTTTCTCTGAAAACTGTGCTTTGGAAGGTGTTGAAATACCTCGTGGTTGCTTCTGCTTGTAAAATTGTTTTTAGATGTGATTTTTACTTTTGGTGGATGGTGCATGTCATTATTAAAATTCTCAGGCATACTCTCCTTTGAAAATTCAGAAACAATTGCTTTCTCTGGGAAGTTTACACCACAGCATTTGTCACTCATTCTATGCCTCCTTTTAAATTTGGCTTTTGGTGTTGCTACGTTTATTTCCGTTCTTTGATGCCTTCCACTATTCAAGTGCTCTCTGAATAGCTGGTTCATACATGTGACCCTGAAGTTTGTTCACAATAAAAATGTAACTCTTCCCATTCACCCAAGAACTGTTTTAATCTTCCCCACCATCCTTTTCATGTCTGTCTAAGGAATCTGCCTGTTGTGGCTTGAGCCACCCTGGTGTATCTATGCAGCTAAGAAGTGAGGGAGGGAGCAAGTTCGAGTACTGGATTGTGATGTTTGTTTGTAGCTTATATTCGGACACTGTTCTGGATCTCTCTAGCTCCTCCAGAGGGCCCTGAATCAGTACAGGGCAGGAGGCAGTCCTCAGCAGCCCAGCTGCAGCCATTTGCCTAGCGTGTCCCCCTCGTTCAAGGGTGGGCAGTGCTGCTCCTGCAGACTGATGGGACTGCTCAGCCTGCTCCACAGAGATGGTGGTTATGACTAAGTTTACATGTACCTCAAGACCCTCTTCTACTATGTGCATATTTTTTTTTTCCTGCATGTCTTCTTTTTATCATCAGGGAAGTAATTATAGCTATAATACATAGAAAATGAGTGAGAGAGGATTACAAAGAGTTCTTTCTCTCTGATGTTTTCCTTCATTCTTTTTCATCTATTTCATCTAATTCCTGTAGTCCTCCGGGCATCTCTGAATTTAGAGGTGTAATTAATGCTGAAAATCCTTCCAGTTGTTACATGCATGTGGCCATGCATACACACTTCTCTTCTCTTCAAAGGAAGAACTTTGATACAAATATGTATATACACACACAAAAATTTGACCAGCTTTCCTACAGAATTTTTTAAAGGGTTTATAATATTTAACTGCAATTCAAGTGCATGTAACAGAACATACCATACAACAGTCCTAATATTGTGACACAAAATAGCTGGATACAGTGGCAATCAGAAGAGGAAATGAGTTTTTTCCAAACAGGAGAAGTGTTACAACCAATGTAGCTCAAGGGCAGATTACTCACCTACATTGCTTCCTTCAGCACTGTTTTGAGTTTTGGTTTCCTAAAAGGGGGTTTCCATATGGAAATTCAGTGGAGAGTAAAGAAAAACTAGCCAAAAAGTTTATGAAATGACATGATTTGAATGAATAAAAAATATATACTATTTCAATTGGAGGTCAAGTTATGTGAAGACTTACGTTTCTCAGATCAAAAAAATAAATTGAGTGTAATATATTCCTCAGGTATGTTTACGAGCATGACTGCATCAAAATTATCTACTGAGCACAAGCATCTTCATAAAAGAAAGGATTACTTTGATGAAAGATTGATACTGCTTATATTGTGTACTCATTACTAGAATCATACACTATTAGTTGACATTATTCTGTCCATTTTTCATGTGTTTATCTAATACGCACAGTAAAACTCTATGGGATTCTGCACCTGGATAAAATGTTACTTGCCCATATAAGCTGATACAAAAATAATTTCTTATCCCCTCATCCATTAAAATGAGGCACACGGACCAGCTGGGAGAGGTTGATGAGTGTTTAGCTACAGGGAACCCTGAATTCCTGGGATGTGTCCACTGCAAGAAATGCCTCAAGTTATTTTTCAAGCTATAGGATCAGCGGCCTGATGGCTTGGCAGAGGGTTTTGGAGTGGCCAGGATGGGCATTAGAGGTCCCTCTGGCTTTAGGAGCCTTGTGACCCACTGCATGGGGCAGCCAACATTATCTTTTGACCTGGACACCCTGACTTATGTGGGCTTGGTAGCCTATCACAGTAGGCTTTGTGAGGCAGATTTATGCTTAAATAGTGTGCTGGTGAGTACTTTACATTTCCACTTCTCTAACTGGCAAGATTTCTGTCTCACAGTTAGTTAAAAACCAAAACAATAAAAAATTCAAAGCAATTGACATAAACCAACCAAATCTCTTTACCAAGCGCTGTCTAATACATGTCCTGAATATAATACATGAATATGCATATGTGTACCAAAAATTTCAGCATTAACCTGTGGAAAATACTCCTACTGCACCTACTACAAGAACCAGCTGTCAGCTCTCTGCATTTGGAATGACAATTGTCTTGGAAAATGAGACATGCACAGGAATACACATTTCCTCTTCCTCCAAGGAGGCAACCCCAAATCTACTGACATCATTCTGATCCTCAGATAGGCATATGTATGCATTTTTTTTCTGATTTTGGTGTTAATTACTTTGTTTTGTATGTGATTGTATGAGTATGCACTGTGAAAATCACAGTATGTGGTATGTATTTTGTAACTCCTAGTCCTGAGGCCTCAGATTTTAAAAAAATATATGATTTATTCTCATCTAATGCACTGGGAATTAATTCCCTTAAAATTCCAGATGTACTATATGATGATTAGCTTAGTGGAAATATACATATAGAATGGGAAAGAAAAACAACACCCCAAAAAGTGTACTGAACTAAATCAAACCTTCAACTCCTTCCAGCCAATCAGTAGCCTCCAGAGAAATTCCACTAATTTTGGCCCTTATTGCTTAATCATTTATTGTTGTTAAAACAGAATTTAAAACTCTTTTATGATGAGGTATATGATTAGCCCATGAAGATTTCAAAAATACAGGTCTGGATCTGTGACTGACATAAATTGCCATTTTTCCTTTAGATCTAGGATAATTCTCCTGGACAGGATATCCTAGAGAAGCACTGAAGACAGCTGGGTATTGCACTTAGAAGTCAAAGTGGAAATACTTTCAGAAGGAGATGAGAAATTCCTCTGCTCCTTGAATTTGCACCAACAGGACATAGGAGCTGCTGAGTCCAGAGGGAAAGAGACACAGCAGAAGCAGCTCAGAACAGGACACCTGAGTAGGGTGAATCTGAAGGAGATTGGCTGCTCTTCTTTAAAGATGTGGAATTTGCCCTTAAATGTAGGAGAAAAGATGTCTTTTCTGGAGCAGTTAAAGAAGACACAAATATTTCTTTAAATTTTCTGATATAAGAAACAGTTTGTACCCTACTAATATTTAGCAGCTCTTCACTGCTGAAATTAGTCAGGCTTGTGGGTTTCTTGCTTGATTTTGTTTTTTTTTTTTGTAATGATTCCCATAACATTATGATACTGGACTCCTACACTGAGAATTGTAATATGGAAAAATAATATAAAAAAGGTCTCTTGCTACTGAAACCTTCTGTAAATATGAGAAGGGGGAGGGGAGAAGCCATGCACTTCTGTGACTTAAAATATGGGGCTGGAACTGACTCACTGTTCAATGAAAACCTGTGGTATGATTGTTTAACATTTTTCTTTATCTAACAAAAATATATTTTGGAAATAGGAAACAGTTTATACCTGTTAGTCCTGTGAAATCCAGGTTGGTACATTCTGAAATCCTGAAAAGGGACATTTGTGAAATTTTAAGGGGATTCTCATTGCAAGCTCTTCCTTTTAAATCTTATTTAACATCTGTCTGCCCAAAATGACAAATATAATTCTCTATAGAACCATTTATTATTCTTTGTCACTGTTGTTTGGCCAAGGCTTATTGGTTACTTTAAGGATTTATTTAGTGTCACTGCTGGCAGTGCCTGAACTCTGAGTATGAGTAAAGGGTAGAAAATCTACATATAGCTTACACATTTCATTATTTTTTTCTGGTCATGAATGGAGCTAAATTTTTGATACACATAAATGTCCAAAAACCTTGCTGAAAAGCGGTATTTCAAAAGAATTTGTTTTGGTGCAAAATCACAGCAGATTTCATTTGGATTCAAAGACATTCTACTCTGGAACTGAGGTTTCAAGAGTTTTAATTTGATTCTGCACTATCCTTCTATTTTAGAAAAAATGTGCTCTAATTTTGGAGCTCTTTATCTCCCTTCCCCTCCGTCCCTCATTGAAGTCAAAATTCTGAATGTACTATCAGTGCCAGGATAGTGGAATATAAGTTCTTCTTAGGAAATATTCTATAGGAATAAATCTAGAAAATGTGGCAGCTGAGTAGGAAGGCGCTACCCACTCTCTTACCTGTTACATCACACTGACCTAAGCCTTTAGTTGTAAATGTGTAGAATAAAAGTGACTGCTACCAAGGGTTGATATATTGTGAGGATGGGTTTAGGAACATCAGCTTTATCTCCCTAGCAAAAATAAGCCCCTGAATGGATTTTACCAATCTCTTACCTGGCAGGAAAAACGTGGAAAGCTAGTGCTTAAACTGAAATTTGTTCCTTGACAAATAGATTTAGGTAAATACCAAGTGAATATTAAGTGCTTTTAAAAGTCCTGCTTCAACCATTTGAGGTTTTAACCATTCAGATTAGCCAGCAGTGTCAAGGTGAACACTTAGTATCTCTGGGATCCAGTCCTCTATCTTCACACAAGAGGGCTGAGTCCAAAATAGTGGCTGCAGAAGTATTTCATAACGGATACCAACTACAATGCAATTGGAAAAAATATTAAAGAAGACAGGCTTTTGTGAAGGTATTTTATCTTTCAAATAATTGCTGTTTTGCAACCAGCTTTATTTGCTAAAGTGATCATATGTGTCACAAACTGGTTTTGTTTTTTCTAATAAAAATAAAGACATATCTTTCATGAAGTCCCTGGAAAAGAGAGCAGAACACTGAGCACTCAATATCTGCAGTACTAATCTTTTCCTTCTCCTATGTGGCAGTCTCAATAAATGACTTTGTCACAGGCATGAAATAAAATAGGGTTCAACATGCAATTGTTTTGCAGAAAAGGTTTGTGAATGACAGCGACTCATCTGTTATTCTCTGCTAGTTCCAGAAAGACTTATTAACATTTACCTGTACCTGAGGTTTTAACGTTTCAGTGAATGTAGCTGGTCATAACTCGATGGGTCAGTGGTTTGATTAATTCCAGCCTTGCAATACCTTTTGTTCTCATTTTTATTTCTGGCAGTGTAATTATTAGTTACATTATAGATGAGCATGAGTGGTTATGTCAACATATTTCAGGTTGTAATGAGGAAAATATATAGGGGTATAATAAAGATAATGTGACTTCAGCTATACTTTGTGAGCATGTCTCTTGATTTATGCTATTTTTAAAACTGCAGTGATAACATTCTTGGAAGCAAACATAGTGAGGTCTTGTTATGCTCAATGTCACTCTGAAGACATATTCCAGTTGGCCAGAGCCTGTGGCTGCAGCTGTCTCTACTTCATTACACCACTTCTAGCACCTGCACCTTTAGGAAATAACTAAGATTTTCAGCTGACATCTCCCAGGCATTTATTTATGCTGCGACTGAAAATGATTCAGTCTGTATGCTAGAGGGGAGTGTTCTTTCATTAAAGAACAGCAGGGCAGCAACTGATGAGAAGAAAATGTGCCCTAATAATGAAAAAAACTAATTTGTATCACTCTCCACAGGAGAAAAATTGAGGTTAAACTAATGTTAATCTAACAAGAAAAGAAAATGAATTTCTGATATTTATATGATCATTTTAGTTTATTCTTAGCTTTCTATTTTTGGAGATTGTTACAAGTGTCCAACATCGTGGGCTATTATATATCACACTACTGTTTGTATTTAAACACAAGATAATAACTTAGAGAGAGTGGCACTGTCATACTTTAATTAAAGGTCTGCTTTCTTTCATTGTCTGAATTCTTGCAAGAAATATACTTTTCTGGCCTTTCATAAACATAGCATTATGAAAGGCTCCTCACGCCTTTCAAAAGTATATTCCCAGCTTTAGGAACATGAATAGATCTACTGCTATCTGTATCATGAATAAAATCAACCAAAGTGTAAGAGGTATTTGGGCAGGAGGTGCCTGGAGATTAGAGTGCTCTACTGACTTTGTAGATATGGTGAAATGAGATCCAACAGGTAATTAAGCTCTATTATATTTAATATTTTATAAATATTGTAGTAACTTTAGCAAGCATTCTAATTCACTTTTGTTCTTCACACTAATAAAGTACATGGTCATAAAAAAAACCACATTAGCAGGATTGCTCTAATCTGTACTATTACAGCATAGGGTCATTTGCCCTCTATGAAATTATTCTTCTCAAGGACGACCCTACTTACAGGTGTTTCATCATCAATCTACTATTACCTGGAAAACTATTACAAGGTTATTCTAATGAAGAATAGTGTGTAACTTCTGACCTATTATAAGAGATAATTTTGTCACACTATCTTCAACTGTGGAGTGTTAATGTTTGTATTTTAACAGCTTTAGTTCTTCTTTCTTAGATGCAAAAATTGTTTCTTACCAAATTTAATCTGCTGGATTTTATGTAAAAAGCAATCAGTGTCATAAATGTGATGGACCCTTCACATGTGGACTTAAGAGAAGATGTAAGTAAAAGCTTAAGACGCAAAAAAATTAGAAGAAGAATTACAAATGACTGTAGCAGGACTACTTGACTAAGCAGGGATACAGCAGCTCAAAATTTATTGTTTACAAGTTATTAGTGATAAGATTGAGCAAGAACAGTCTTCTGTTCTTAGTGCTGAAGAATGCTGAGGCCAGCTTGAGCAAAGTACCAAACCCACCATGAGGACATGCAAGACAGATTCTCCCTGAGGTCGGGAGCAGCAAGGTTGTGCAGACACTGATACAGAAGAGAGAGTCAGAGGTGCTGGGCAGAACAATTCGAAGAGCTCGTAACACTTTTTTCAGCACAAAGCTGAAATGCATTTTGCAAAACACATTTTTTTAAGTGAGCCTGACAGCACACAATCTAAAAAATGCATATGACTAACATCTTATACTGTAAAAAGCCTGTCCCAATTTGACTTGTAGCGTATCTGCCTAAGCTGTGTGAAGATCCTTCCCTCGAATTTACTCCCCGAGGCTGAGTGAAAGAGATATGCCTACAGCCATTGGTATGGGTGAGAAGTATTAACCTCTACTTAATAATAGTTTTCCTAGTTTAAATATAATTGCTTTAACATAATTGCTTCAATATTGCCTCTAAAAAGACTGCACTACTCCCGAAGTTATAGCTATTCATATGGTGTAGTAAATATTTCTGATTAACCTGAATTTATTTCCTACTCATTATCACTATTGTAATCAATTTAAATAAATAACTGATTTTATTTATATAAATTTATTTGGCTTGCCATCCTTGATCCTGAAGGACAAAGTTGTATAAAGGACACCTGTATAATCCTCTAGACATAAACCATTAACAAAATCATGGGCCAGGATTAGATCCAGCCACACTCAGGTTCCTCTCTGAGAAGTAGTTTGGAAAACAAGGGGGTCCTTTCTATACCTTGTGACTCAATGGGAGGGTCTATCCAATAATCTTTGTCTGAAGCTCCCACTCTGCTCATGACTATGACAACCTAGACTACTTTAAAATTGTAAAAATTGAAAATAGTATGTGATACTTTTGTTAAAGTAAATCCACTGAACCACTGCAAAAAAAAATTGCTTGATAGAGATCTTGAGGAAAATTATGTAATTTTGTGTTGTGGTAATCGCAAATATTAAATGTCGAACAGCATTTCGGTTGAAATTGGAATTTATAAATTTCTGAATTAAGAATACATTTCAATTACTTAAGGAAAATTCCCATATGGCTATGTTGATCACATTTTGACATTAGGCCTTTTTGAAACAAAGGTTCTCCTAGAAGACCTTGAGGGATCCTTTCCAATCAATATTTCTAGGATTCCATGAGAACAACATGTTTATAAGTAGCTGCATAAAGCATCAAAATATAAGAGAATTCTGGATTGAAACTGAAGACAAATATAATAAATGTGTAGAAATGCCTTTTCAAAAGCTTGAAGTCTGTTCTGGATTCCCCATGTATACTAACAATATATTTACCACTCACATAGACATTCTCAAAAGGAAATTTATCCTTGAAAATAATAATATCTATTATGATATCTTTGTGATAATACAGATTTTCTGTGTATTTATGTTTGTTATCTCTAGTATTGCATTGCAAAAGCCAAAGGTATTCTTTAGCTGTTTCACAAACAATTACAAACTACCATTATTGTGCAGTGTTGTACAGTGGTTTCTGGGGATGTTTCCTGAAAGGCAAGCAGGTGTGTGATATTTGTCTCTGCTACAAGATCTGGGCTGTATGAAAATGGAAGTATCATATAGCATTTGGTCAGAACACATGTGATGTGTTAATTAGTGGTTTCTGTGAGTTTCAGAAGAAAACTGCAGCATAACAGAGGTTGGAAACAATTTTCTAAAAAGCATGCAAACAATGAAGAAGGAGATGCCTGCATTTCTTATACTATTTTATTTGTTACTGAAATTTTTAAAAATGAAGGAACAATTTTACTAAGCATAGTTATAAGAAGAAAGCAGTAGGAAGATCTGTATTACAGTATGTCATGTGAAATGTGAAAATGATGCAGCAATTGGTGTAGCAATCTAGAAGGTTAAATGATTGTTTCTGCAAGGGCAGACTATGAATTTTGATAAGTAATAGACAATCTTTACTGCTGAAACTTGGAGAACCCTTTGAATTTTCAAATAGTCCTATATTGAAGGTTTAAATTCTATGTTAACACCCAGTCTTCTAAATGGTTTCTTTTTAAATAATTACAAAATCTTTAAAGTTCCTTTTACTAATGACCCTACCACTCATTCTACTTTAACCTTTTCCTTTCGTTTCATTAAT
The DNA here is from genome assembly GCA_013400235.1 of Oriolus oriolus. NCBI lineage: Eukaryota > Metazoa > Chordata > Aves > Passeriformes > Corvidae > Oriolus > Oriolus oriolus. The sequence continues at coordinate 64,686 of VXBT01001758.1, read as the reverse complement.
TTCATAGTGGAGGTTTATCTTGTTTAAGGAGGCAATTTATCTTTTTTCCTTCTGTTAACCTTAAAATAGTCATATCATATTGCATGAAATTTCTCAAAGCCAGTGTCTAACCTGGTAAAGAATTTAATCCTATTATCTAACCTAACCCTCTTCCAAATTAAAGCCATTCCCTTTGTTTTATCACAGCATGCCCCTGTAAATTGTCCCTTTTCAGCTTTCTTTTAGATCCTCTTCTTTTAGGTACTGAAAGGCTTCACTAAGGTCTTGTCAGAGCTAAAACACCCCAGCTCCCTCAGCGTGTCCTCACATAGTGAGGCTCCAGCCCTCTAATCATCTTTGTGGGCCTTCTCTGGACCTGCTTGAGCAGCTCTACATCTTTTTAGTGCTGTGGGCCCCAGAGCTGGTTGCGATATCCCAAATTCAGTTTCACAAGAGCAGAGTAGACGTGCAAACCTCAGAACTTAATTAGGAACCAAGTTTTACATTGTGGCAGATGTCTCTCCCTCTCCAGCCACTATAATGAGAGTCTTGAAAAATTAATCCAGTCTGTAGAAGTTATTTTTCTTAGTTATGTTCTCTCATTTCCTTTACAGTAGTAGAGAGTGAAAACCTCTTTACCTGAGTAAGATGAACAAAAGTAGAACTGTAGAACTGTAGATATCCCCTCAAAGACAATACAACTTTAAAAGCTTGAAAGTGGTGGATAATATAATGTAGATCATATGTACATTTTTTAAACATATTTTTTGTCCTTCTCCTAAGCCCTAGTCTAATGAGAAAAAATTGAAGCATTTTAGCAAACTTACCTTGATATTAGTTTTGTAATTATTTTTGGAAGCACAGTTTTTTGTAATATTTTCAAGGTAAAAACAAGAAGGAAGAGAAACATCAAGTCTCATAACTGCCAATTACGATTAGTTCTTGAAATGTGGAAATGCTTTATCAAATATTTGGAGGTTTAACTGCATAGAGGTTAGAGAATAAGAGAAAGTACAATAATGCTGCTGAAAAAGATCTATCAGTTATAAGAAATCACAAGATGGAAATGATCAACAAAATTTGTTTACTGTAGAGATTATATACACAAAAGCCAAACATCATAATGAAGCACATAAACATTGTACGCATTGTTTAAGTGACATATGAAGTAGTTAAATTTTGTTTGGCTTTGGCTAGGCCTCAGATGCAATATTATGACTAGTTTTGGGCTTCATTCTTCAAGAAGGGTACAAACCGATTGGATTGGGTCCAAAAGAAAATAAAAAGAATGGTTACAGGTCTAGAAAACATAACTTCTGAAGAAAAATTGAAGGAATTAGGCTTGTTTAGTCTAGAGCTGAGGAGACTGAAGGCAGCTACGACAGCAGGATACAGAAAGGTAAAAATAGGAGATAGGAATGAGCAGTTTTCCATGGCCAGCATGAATAACAGTAATGTAAAACAGAATTCAGTGAAGTTAGGTCTAAACATTATTAAAAGTTTTCCAACAGCAAGGATATTTGAGCTCTGTAATAGCCTGCGAAAGAAAAGTCTTAATGCCTCCTCTTGTGGAAGTGAATAATAAAAACATTTTGTGGAATAATTCAGGTACACTATATCTTTGAGTCCATAAATGAATTCCATAACTACATCATTGTTTATGATTTTATGATTATTCACTTTGCATTCTATTTATAAGATATGATGTGGAACATATTCTAAACAACATATGTAGGATTGCGAGCGAAAAGCTCATCTGCACACCCAGAAAGGAGCACAGAAAAACAATGGCAGCTGGCGGAGCCAAGGCCAGTCCTGGGGGCCAGCAGAGCATCAGAGGTCCGTCTCCACAAACCTAGAGGAATACAAAGGCCTGAAGTCATGTGGGAACACAAATTAAAGACTTGAGGAAGTGACACAATGTCTGGGTGCCTCCCAGAACTGTGCCATGAGAACCTCAGCCCCAGTGACCTGGTAGGAAACCCTTCAGGATGGGTCAGTGTCAGAGCATCTTCTGGGCTGAGGAGAATGCTGCTTGGGGGATGGGACATATTATGGCATGCAGGGGAAGGGTATTTTGTGTCACACAGGACTTTCTATGGGATATTTAAGAGATGAACCAAAGATGGGAAAATGGATGGTGTGATAAGATTTGGGTAGGTGTAAATGCGGGGAAACTGAAGGGTAAGGAGCCAAGAGGTGCCAGTCTTACATAAGTGGTTACTGGTAGGTATATTTGTCTGGTCATTCCCTGTGCCTGATCAGTGTAGTTTGTCCTACCTTGTTATTAAATCTCTTTTTAGCTCTTTTCCTGGGACAGGCCTCTGTATTTGGTGATGGTGATTTGGGTACAGAAATTAGTCAGACCATGGGTTGGAGGGTCCACGTGCCTTGGTTTAGGGACTGGAAAGACTGGACTTAACGAAACCAAATGACAATGAGAGAGGTGGGACCATGAATGACAGGGCAACCCTGTCCCTGAGCTGCCAGGAACTGGATGAAGTCTATGTGTCTGAGTGCATGATTACTAGTGAAGATCAAGTTGGACAAGCTACAGAAGTGAAGACAAGCTAGGTGAAGTGGCCTGGGAGCTGGGATGTGTTAGTCTCAAAGGTCAAGAGCATGGAAAGGGCTGGCTGTTCATGAATGTGTGAGTCCCAGTTAGCTCTGTGTGTGTGTGTGTGCGCGTGTGTGTATAGGTACACCATATGTGCCCAAGTACACCATGGTCTGTTACATCATCTGGTGTGAGACTGTGGACTCAGGGGTTTACTGGGGAGACAGGGGTCCAGGGTCTGTGATCTGTGTGACCAGCCACGTATTTATGTATATACGTGGTATGTATGTGTGTATGTCTTCTTTGTGTGCATGTACCTAGCAAGAAAGCATTGCCAGCCTAGCTGTGGCTTGGAGCTGGAGTCGTGGAGATGCAGCATCCTCACCTTCATCAAGTTACTGCCTTTGACCCCAGATACCAGCAATCTTATTTCAGTTTACAGAGCTCAAACTGTGCTTCTGTTACTTGGTTATGTGTGCTTTCTTGTCTGCTGTATTGATTAAAAACAAATAGGTTTTCTCTGTGTTAATATTTCTAACTGTTTAAGTAAACTCTGGTGCTTCTTCCCTGTTATCTCTAGCACATTTGTTTTTGTCATATCCCCTCTTCCAACCTGACAACAGTGAGCCTCTGCAGAGTTTCCTGCAAGGATAGTGATATTTCAGACTTCTGAATGACTTCTGTGCCTTCCACACACACTGCTACACAGTCTCAATTTTATAGGTGCTTTGAGATTGTTGAAGGAATAATAGTCATAGGAGAAAACAGACACCACTATTCCACAGGAATGATTCTAGAAAGAAAGTTATATCAGTATGAAAGGAATTAGTAATTCTTTCTACAAAAATCATAAACTTGTACCATTTTCCTCACAGCTTTTGACCACTTTTTTGTTTTATTGTCCTGGGGAATATTCAAGACTATTCTCAAGGTGAAAAATTTTGAATCACAGGTCATCCTTTTAATTTTATCTCTTTATCAAAACATTGTGACCACTTGCTCAGAAGTCAGTTTATATGTTACTTTTTTTTTAACATTTGTTCTATTTTTCTGTATTTGAGAGTTTCTCACACCCAGAAGTTAAGCTAAACTGACCTGCATGAGCACATGAAATGTAGGCATACCATAGTTTTACAACCCATGGATTTGCAAACTGTGGATTTACATAAAATGGATTTCATCTATGCAGAAACAGTGCATAATATAACTTTGTTCCGTAGTTTTGTAGTTTTAAGGAGAATCTTTAAACCATGCAGACTTTAACTCATTGCAGATGAATACTTTGAAGCACAGAAACAATAGTGACATTTTTTTTGCTTGAGCAAATGATTGTTCGTAGGAGTTTAACTTTTTTTCACTGAAATGTAGTGGATACTTATGGTGCTCTGCATTTTAAAAGTATTGCGTGGTGGTCAAACCCAAAACTGTCTCAGCACAAAGACAGTTGGAGACTCCTCTCACTTCCTTTGCCCTAAAGGGTTTACTTATATTTTCCCATTATAAACACTTTTCTGAAGACTAAATACTTTGAAAGGGAAGAAATGCCTGACTTTACATCAGAAGTACTTTTCCTGTGCTTTGAAGATATAAAGTGCTACATTGTGTGCCTTCTTATTTATAGTTCATCTTAGATGTTTGCTTCAAATCCCCTCTGCCCCTTCCCTTACAGTCGCTTCACTTCAACCTCACTTTAGCTGCCACCCATATATCCCTTCCTCTTATCTTATCCCTCTTCCACTGCTTCCACCACCGGCTTTGTCCCCTGCCTCATCTTCAACATCACCAGTCAACAAAGAAAAAGCCAGGAAAATTAAAGGAACTAATAAGACAGCTACAAAATATTTATGAACTTTCTGTCTTTTATGTTATATCTCTTGAGTCTTAACCCTTTATTTGTTTTATCTATTTATAAACTGAGCAAAAGACTGCTCTTTATTCTTTGCTGGCAAGTTTGGTGACATAGCCTCTCTTTCAGCTGCAGTGCCTAAGCTCTCCTGTGACACACATTGTGACAGTATAGATGTTTTGACAGACTTTAAAAGCAATATTGCATTTTAATTGACTATAGATCTTACTTTGTCTGAAAGAGAAATAGATATTAAAAGATCCATGAACTCACTGCTGTAGCTATGTTTTGTTCTTCTTGCTTACTTTTGCTTACTGGAGTTGATTGCCTACTTCATCAGGCTTTGTAACAGACCTGGTAAGACTTTAATATAGACGGGGTTATGTGCTGAGCTGTAATGGAGGACTGTTTCACCACATTTCCTGTTTTCAGTGCACACTTCATAGACAGTCATTACTATCTATGACATCCAAGGTCTCACCTTGGTATTATCCTAGTCTGCTGAAGATGTTGCTGACACTCTCACAGAGTGTACAGAAAGGTAAGACTCTGTGAAAAATGGAGATGTCAATTTCTATCTCCATGCTCATTCTAGGTCACCAAGTACAACTCTAGGTGTCAATATAAAGGCCTGGACCAGTCTGTGTATCTATAGTGTTTGGGATTAAAAAATAGGAGTTATTCTAGGAACTTTATGTGGATTTTAAAAGGGTAAATAACTTTAAAATTAATTTACTGTGATTTGCTATTTTACTGTGTAAAATGGCTATATTTGTTGTTTTACTGCTGGACATTCGGCCCTGACACTAATTTTCTGTAGAGGTGGTCTGTGTAGCTGTGGGCTCATGAGGAGGAGGTGGAAGATGGGAAATTCTAGATGTCCTGCAGGCTGTCATTCAGATTAAGACTTTCTCATTCAGGGGGATCTGTTTGCCTTGTAATACATCAGCTTTTATTGTTTGCACTGCTGATATGTATGTGCATGTGTACACATCTACACACATACATACATGTGCACATATACATATATATATATAAAAATCAAAGAATAATAGAATTATTTATATTGGAAAAGACTTCTAAGATTGAGTCCAACCATTAACCCAGTACTGCCAAGTTCATCACTAAACCATGTCCTTAAGTGCCACATCTGCCCATCTTTTGAACACTTCCAGGAACGGTGTCCTAACCAACTCCCCAAGCCAGCTGTTGCAATGCTTCACAGCCCTTTCCACGAAGAAATTAATCTTAATTCCCAAACTAAACCTTCCATGGTCCAGCTTCAGGCCATTTGCTCATCTTGTCATTTGTTACCTGGGAGAAGAGACTGACGGCCACCTGGCTAAAACCTCCTGTCAGGTAGTTGTAACTGAAGTTAGTGAGGCAAATCACATGCTGAAAGTGAGGAATATTCTTCTTGAAAATCTTGGTCTTGTGACCCTCACTTAGCTAGGATGTACAAAAGAAGTTGTGGATGCTGCAGCCTGGAAGTGTTCAAAGCCAGTCTGGATGGGTCTTTGAGAACTTGGTCTAGTGAGTGACATTTCTGCCCATGACAGGAGGGGATTGGAACTAGATGGTCTTTAAGGTCCCTTCCTTGAAGGTTTTTTATGGTTTTATGATTTCTATGGATGCAAAAGAGGAAAATCCTAGAGCTTTTCAAATCAGTGGATTTCTTGTCATAATGTGTGTGTAGTCAGGATTGAATAAAATGTGTTTTGGATCTTTTAAAGAGGGTTTGCAGGATTAAGAGATGAACTGAAATCTCAGTCCTTACAGGTTTGCATGTTTTCAAACTGTCTTAAAGAGCAAGTCAGATGAAAACCCCCTTGTATCTTGCTCACTTCCTAAAAGGTTTAGAGAAACTTTTAACCAAAAAAGGATTTACTTATTTGATTAGAGCTGGCAAAGTTATAACCCAGCTATTCCCGGGTGCTGAACAGATGCCCCAAAACAGAGGAGTTCTTCCTCTCTCCATATTGGTATAATTAATTAGTTTACTGACAGATTGCTCAAGACTGAGAGGGTTGCTTACCACAGTTATGACTTGGATTGATTTTAGCAATACATGGTTTGTACAATTAGAGCCATTGTGTAGCTTCAAGTTATAGCCTGTTTGTTTACATAAGAAGAAGAACTGTATATATTCCATTCAGTAAACTTATTTGTGAAAGTTTTGGTGGTTTAGCCTTCTAATCCCATAGGAGAAATAAGGATGTAAGAATAGTCTATACCCCTAGATCACATTAAACAGTAGACCACATCATATAAATACCACAAATCTCAATTGAATCTCATTTTTACTTATGTTTTGGTTACAGAATATTTTTGAATCTTCTAAGTACCTTTTATCTTAAATGAGTGCATATATAAGACATATAAATTGTACTGTTGTGTACACAGATGTCTTGACCCCCGCATGAAACAGACAGGATTTCTTTTTTCCTCTGTCTAAATGGTCTCTATTACTCTCATTACATGTATAATTGTGAAATGAGGAAAAAGGAAAAGAATATATTAAGAAGAAGGAAAAATAATTTTAAAAAAGCAGAACAACAACAGAAAAAGAAAAGAGAAAAAAGAGAGAAATCTAGGGTAATGAATGCAAATGTTGATATTAATGCAAGATTTAATCCAGTGCTATTATAAAGTTTTTGAACCTATTTTCATTTGTTTGTACATTGTATGTCCAAAATGAAACTGTATTCATGTTTTTCAATGTTTTGAATCTATTAGCTAAAAGTTGATAGTTTTTGCAAATGCACTTCAATCATTTTGTTGTTTTGTTAAGAAGCTATTTGAAGTCACTGGCTATGATATCAGGATACTAAATAGAGTACAGAGTGAAAACACAAACCAAGAAGTAGAGAAGAAAATGTGTGAGAGCTGCTCATAGTCCTTGGCAAGCAGTGGCTCCAGCAAGTCAGAATTTTAGCTGTATTAATGTCTTTTGTACACATCGAAGCTGAAGAGAAGTTTAAGTGCATGGAGAGAAACAATGAGCTGTTTTAAAAGATGTTAAGTGCATAATCCAGAGGCTATGAAGGACAACATCAAGGTAAGAAGTAACTGCTTCAATAAAGGTAGAATAATGATGATGTACGTGGAAGAAGGAGTTGGCTTCCTGGAAGTTACTGAAGGTTTCTAGGTTGCTTAAATGATCTTGGCCACCAAGTAGTTTCAAATATATACTGTAATTATGCTCTCTATATCACCACAACATAAGTCATTTGAGAATTTTAAAGGGAGTGGACAACTTTTTCAACATCTTAGGTTATAGAGAACTTTAATTGAAATTCTGCAGCTTCTGAGCAAGTATTCTATCAGGAAGGACTATGAAAGACAGGGTTCATACACCCACTGCTATTTGGGAGACAGAGAGAGAAAGGGAGACAGAGTAAACAAGCACTTGGAGCTTCCTTCAGAATAAGAAACCAGGACTGGGAGAAGTGGAAGTGATGCTTCTTATTGGTTCCTTATAGAAATGAACAGGAGAGGTAGGGGCTTTACTAAAGCATTCTTGGGAGGTCTTGAGATGTGCCCAACCTTCATTTATGACCATAGTGTCTATCTAAAGAAGCCTTCTTTCTTCTGCTGTGCCTGAAGCTCAGGAACAATCAAAATGCTCTTAGGAATTTGTCAGGCTGCTACACTGGTTCTAGTGTAATTATCGCTGTTTCCCATGCATCCAAAACATTCTTATTGCCTCCAAGAATGTTCAGGTAAATTTAAAGGGAAACTACTACCTCTATTTAAACAATGAACAAGTTATTGCCCATAGAGTGGAAGGCAAGCAAAGAATTAAATTTTGTCTTTGGGTGGATTTTTCATAACCTTTCTAAATGAATTCATATAAAGAGACATTTATCTTTCCTCATGTATACTCTCATTGATGTTAAGTGCAAGAGGCAGCAAAAGAGAAATAGCAGGTGAGATGGAAGCAGAAAAACTAGAGGAGATGTAAAATCATAGACAAAAAGAGAAAGGACTATGTAGCCACAAATTTAGTGATGAGGACCAAACCCCACAATTTATAGTTATATATCTAAACCTAGTCCTGAATTACCTACTTGAATTTTACCATACATTGAGTTTTGGGAAGATCAGTGTTGGCTTACCGGTTTCTGGATGAATAAAACAAGGGTTTGTTGTCAGAAACTTGATGTTCCTCAAAGGATTTCCTACTCAGGTGAGAGAAGCAATATGATGAAGTTTTCCTTGTGTGCGATTATTGCTGGTTAGAAGCTTTCATAATTTAGCAGCAAAGAAGAACTGCTGAGGCAGGGGGGAAGGGGAGAAAAAAAAAAGAAAAACAAATAAAGATCCCAGGACATTACTGACAGGCTGGTTAGGAGAGTATACTGGAAAGTGGGTATTCACAACCATACTAAGACCAAGTATCCCCAAAAGGAACTTTCACTCTGCTGTGGAAAGGAAATGGGTCAAGATTTACTGAATTAGTATTTACTGGTGACTCAAGTAACTCTTGTATCCTGGGTCCAAGCAAATTTTGAAAACAGACTCTTAATAATTTCCTCAAATTACCTGTGTCTAGAAATGTAACACTCTTTTTCCTTATGTTTTAAAATATGGTTCTATATACAAATTCAGTGTTTATATAATTTTACTTTGCAGCTACAGAGACCAGTGTAACATTTTATATTATTAAAATGATAATGACTAGAAAGCCGGTAAGTGATTTCTGTAACAACTCATTTCATAGTACAACATATTCAGTGATTTTATGCAATGGATACATAGTTTTTTAAGAATGTGCTCTGAAATTTATTCTTAAAATGACTCAACCTCTCCAATCCATCTGTAAAAAAACATCTCTAGCCAGTAGACTGGTTACAAATGTTTGCAAGCTTTCACAGCCTTTCAATAATGTAGAAATTCTACACAGGAACATGGAATAGAGCACTATAGCACATTCCGCGACTTATTTCTGTTGATTTCTTCATATTTTCCCTTTAGAATGAACATGCTTTTACAGTGCAAATATTTTTAGTTGTTTGTAGAGCCTTGAACTGACAATGGCGTTATTCTAACTTCAAATCAATGTAAAATTGTTTTATTTTTTTAAAATATTTTTTCCTCCCTTTCTTCTTCTCTCCCAATCCCACTTCCACCCCCCCAGTCCTTTATTTCTTCAATAATTCTTCCTAAGTATTTAAGTTAGTGCCAGGGATTTGCTAAACATCACATGGTCTATTGCAAACAATATTTAGAGGACTTTAAAAAGTTTACATGCTGCTTTTTGGATACTCTTTAATACCTTGAAAATGTATACTTATTTGGTTGCATATCAAAGAACATACACCAAGATCAAATAACTTCTTATTATAAGTAAAGTATTTATGGAAATCTAATGTTATTAATGGAGAAATTCAGCAAAAGTTTATTTTCTGAATTTTTTTCACTGTCTATAAGTCTATCTCTCTGCAAAAAGCACATTGCTTCTCTACGCCTTAGGCAAATATTTATATTCCGCTGTAGTACATATTTGACATTGTTCTTGCTAACCTTTACTTTTTTGCCTTGTAAAATGTCAGTGCAACATATCTTAGTAGCTGCTTATGCAATCTTATAAATGAATTTAGAACATTAATTTACTCTTATTCTGTTCTCTAGAGGAAATATCTTCAGAAAATTTAATTTTCTCCTCCATTTGTCTGTCTTGGTGCCTTAGCTATAGAAGAAAGACCAGTCTGTCTTTGTTTTCTTACTACTTCTTGTTTGAGTTTGAATTGCTTGGGTGTAGGGGCATTCATGCTGCTTCTCTTAATCACTTTCACAGTAGGCCTTCTTTAGAATTGAACATTTTCAGAAGAGGTGGTATTTTCTTTCTTAATTGTAAAGTATGTAGTGCATGTAACGCAAATCTGATCTGTTGTCAAACTTTTAGGTTAGAAATTAAATACTAATTGCTACAGTTTTAGTCCTCAGACAATGCAGAAACAAGTAATCCAAATTTGTAAGCAATAGTATAAAATGTGGCATAAAAAGATGTAGTGCAAAGACAAATGATTACAGATCAGATTAACTTTTTCTACAATAGATTATGTCTTGACTTGAATAAAATGAATGGCATAGTGTTACATGGTGCTCTTGTAAGTAGGTTTGAGAAACATATTACCATAAGGTGATGCAAAACTGGTTGAAGGCCAGTTGGTAGCTATCAATGGCTCATTGTTACACTGGAGGGTGTGTAAATTTGACTCTTCATAGTTGTGTTTTAACTGTCTTTCAGCGATAATGCAAATAGAGTACACTCTAAAATTACAATGTATGTCAGAGGTTAGAGGCATACGGAAGAGGTTAATTAGCTCACCATAAGGAAGGCAAAAGTTGAGAAAATGTTTTCTTGAAGGATATAGTTCATGGAGAGAAGAAAATGTTTCTATATTTAGTAATGAACAGATGCAATGCTTTGAAAGTATCTGCAGGGTGGAGTGGAACTCGATTTGGATATCAACAGAAAGTTGCTTAAAAGGGTCTTACAGAGAGGAAAGGATAATATGTTGAAATATCCATAGCAGGTAAGAAGAAAAATAACAGATTTAAATTATGACAAGGAAGGTCTGGGTTAGATACAACAAAAAAGAAAGCAAACAGGAAGGCCAAGGAAATATTGGAATACACTGCCTGTGGAGTCTGCAAAATTTCTGCTACCTGGAGATTAGATTAAGATGGCTGAAACCACTCTCTGGCATGTCATTTCTTGGTAAGCCTGGTGATTCTGGGAAGTATGCTGTATAATGACGGCATGTACCTATGTTATATTTAGACTGTAAAATCAGAAACCTTTATTTTTGTTGTTAATATTTGGAAGAAAGAAGTAAAACTGTATGTTCAGTTTTTGACGGGCTCAATTTCTCAGTTTTCATTATGTAACTATTGCTGAGGCCCCACACTCTCCCTGCCAGTTTTATGGAGCCCAATCTGACAGCTCATCTACAAGAGTTTAGGGTTTAGTTCCAACCCTAACTTAACTTACTGCTTAGTCTCTGCTCTGAGACTGTAAACAAGGGTAGCAATGGATACCAAATGTGACTGTGGTTTTGGTAGATATTGATTGAGACCAGGGCTTTGTTTAATGCAGGATAAGAAACAGTTAGAAAATAGTAACATATTTTGGTCACCACCACCATAGGCCAGAACCATAACTGGTAATATTCCAAATCTTTTAACAAAGCTTTCTAAATGCTTTGTTCCCTACTTTCTGTTGGT
>VXBT01001758.1:0-53037 GCA_013400235.1 Oriolus oriolus | reverse complement strand
TTTTTTTTTTTTTGTAATTGCACTGCACAAAATTGCTGTTGTGGCATATTTCATAAATGTTAAATTACAGAAAAATAGAGAAATGCTATCCTATTTAAGAGACTAGAGAGTGCACACAGGTTGAAGGCTACACTTACAAGCAGATAGTTAATTTTAACAGGATATGAATATATGGCATCTACTTTGGAACAGCAACATTTTTGTTAGTATTGTTTTGCTTGGTATATTTGCTTTGGTATTTGTGGTAATTCTAAATAAAAGCTCTAAATTTATGTAAAGAAACTGCTAACAAAGTCTGTGGCTGGAAGAATGTCAATTTCAAGTTTCTGGTTATAATTTAAAAATATGTATCACAGAAATCAAATATGTTGTTCATAGCTGCCAATATTTTTTCTGCCTACAACTCCAATGACAACCTAGTACTCGAATGACACAAGAAGCTAGTCACATCATGCTTTAAAATGTCTTACACTAGGAAATTAACCTAATTTTTTATAGTATTTCCTTTTCAGTTGACAGTATATATTGGCATACACATAGTAAGTGAAACAAGGAATTCTAGGAAAAAATATGGAATTAATCTTTTGAGTTTGACCTATGAGGGTTTACAAATAGTACTACTTGGCGAAAGTTCTCCTAACGGCTTTATTTCTGTCACAATTTATCATTTGTAGAACATGAAGTTTCATGCAGCAGTGGAGACTACTTCCTATTCAGAAGTGCATTATTCCACGTCTGGTAATGATGAAATCATGTATTCTATTTCCCCCTTTTCCAGGTGCAAATGCTATTAAATTTCTCATACCTGGTGATGTCAGAAGATACATGTAATTATGCAGAATGAGTTTTCTAGCAACCAGAAAAGGAACTGTTTCATCCCAGATAGCTGGAATGTCACAGCATAACAAAATCATAGAATGCCTGGGTTGGAAGGGACCTTAAAGACAATTTAATTCAACCTCCCCTCCTATGGGCAGGGATGTCACTTAATAGATCAGGTTGTTCAAGCTCCCGTCAAAACTGTCTTTGAACATTTCCAAGGATGAGGCATCAGCTTCTCTAGGCAACTTGTGCCAGTGCTTCACTACCCTCTGAGTAAAAAATTTCTTTCTAACATCTAATCTAAATCTGCCCTCTTTAAGTTTAAAAACATTGCCCCTTGTCCTGTCACAAACTAACTGTGTAAAAAGTCCTCTCCCTCCTTATAAGCCCCTTTAAGGTACTGGAAGGCTGCAATGAGGTGTCCCTGGAGTCTTCTCCTTTCCAGACTGAACAACCCCAGATCTCTCAGCCTAACTTCACAGGAGAGCTGCTCCATCCCTCTCATCATCTTGGTGGCCTCCTCTGGACTTGCTCTAACAGCTCCATGTCCTTCCTGTGCTGGAGGTCCCAGAGCTGCATGCAGCACTGCAGGTGGTGTCTCACCAGAGCAGAGCAGATGGGCAGAATCCCCTCCCACAACCTGCTGGTCGCTTCTCTTTTGATGCAGCCCAGGATGTAGTTGTCCTTATGGGCTGCAAATGCATACTTTTGGCTGATGTCCTGCTTTTCAGCCACAAGAACCCTGAAGTCCTTCTTCACATGACTTCTTATGTCTGTACTCACATCTGAGATTGCCCTGACCCAAGTGCAACACTTTGAACTTGGTCTTGTTGAACTTCATGAGGTTCCCATCACATGTAATATATTACCTCCTCCTTATTATTTTTTTTTAAATTCAATTAGACTGAGAAACAGGAAATCTAGCAGTTTTATGTGTATAGAATTCTTATAGCACAATGTACCAATTTTCAAGAATAAATTGCTTTAATGGAAGAAGACCTATAGTGGGTCAAGTCATGTTTTTTTATTCAGAGGCATGTTGTGCCTAGTGTCAGGCCATAAAGAGAGAAAAGACAAAATAACACCACCTCTGAAGTCTACATTTTCAGCTTCCAGAAATTTGCATGCTAGGAACTTCCTGAACTGGAGCCTGGAGATATTTTTTGTAGCCCCAATGCGCTTATATTCTGTGCACTTCCGTAATTAGTTTCTGGAGCTGCTTTTGCTCCTGGCTTCTGCAGCAACTTGTGGCAATGGGTTCCAATGTTCGTACGCGTCTGTACAAATATATTTTGCAAGAGTACATAAGATTAAGTGCTTAAGTTCTCTTTAAGGTAAGAGTCTACCATTTGAACATATTAAGGTAATATTTGCATCCTGTTAAAATAAGAAATATACAGAAGCCCCACTGAAATCAGAAAAAGAAGATAAATTCAGAGTTTTATGGATGTTGATTGTCTCCAAAAAGAATCAGCTTCTTTTCCAAATTTATATCACAATGATTCTTCTAACTTGGGCCCTGATTATTCTCCTACTGTGTGTATTTTCATAAATTTTATCTTCACTGATTTCAGAGGAGTCCTTCCTCTGTGCTCTGAAAGTGCATCAAGCAATGAATATAAACCCTTGAAGACTGGGGTGTTTCTGTCTTAGTCAAATACAGAGTACATAGAGTAAGTCAGTTATAAAATTAATCACCTCAACTATGTAGCAAATTGGATGTAAAAAGTTCCATAGGTTGATATGTCAGTTACTGGTTGACTTATCCCTCAAGTCCAAAAATATTACAAAAATCTATCCTCAAAAAAATCCCAAAACAAAAAATATAAACTTTATATTTTAAATTTTAGGTTACTCATGTAGCCAAGTTTTTCATTATAAAAAGCTCTACCACTTGCTCTTGTTTTTATATTATTTTTCAATGAAATTATGGTTAAGCCATTAAGTGATGAAGACCAACAGGAGCAGAATAGAACAGTTGTCATTGAAGCCTCATTGCCTGTAGCACAGCAATTTGCAGGGTAGGCTGCTTACTTGACTATTTCTAGTTCAATCCTGCAAACTGGCTTCAGTGAGGAGAGAGAGTACATTAGGTGAAGCTCTGAATCACATCTTCCAGTAATTTAATCCAAAAGGAAAATAGTTTATGTATTTCAACCCTGCTCTGTGCTATCAATCAAAACAGGTAGTATCCTGGTATTGTTCTGATGGTCAGGATATTTGTCTTGAAAATGCATTCCTGATTCTTACATACAATATAAAGAAACTCTCAGTAATAGGACTAAATAAAAATATTTTCTTGAGTAATTTTGTGGATAAAGTTTGGAGTTTGTCTATTAATGTTTTTCTGTGTTGAAAATGGACTGTTATCTCTTTTCTCCTAATTACTATTGCACAATTTTTTATTTTTTTGCTTTTCCTTTGCTTGCATTTTGTTAAGATATCAAAGAACTTCATTAAAAGGGGGACTGCATGTACATTTCTGTACAGTTGCATGTACATTTCTGAAAATGTTTCACTGACTTTCTCCAGCTGCTAGTGGAGGAATTAATTGGATGTTTTTATGCCACACAGGAAAATATTTTTAGTAGTAGAGTATGAAATTTCTTGACATTTCCACATGCAATGTAATGTGTTGGTGCAATCTTATCTCACCTGCTTCTCACCTGTGTAATAAAAGAGTAAAGGTAAGACAAGACAACCATAGTGAGAATGGGAGCAGTAAAAACATTTCCAGCAGCAAGAGGAAACCCAGGAGAAATTTAATGAGTAGGTTGTACGATCAAGCTTTCAAGCCAGATTTTGTGATGTGGGTATAACCATGGAGAAATCTGGAAAGGGGGCTCCAGAAGAATTGAAGGAATGGCTGGTAAGAAACACACATAGTCTTTGATAGTGTTGTGAAAGAAACAGTATCCAGAGTTTCCAGAGTAATCTGGTTTTCTAAATTATAACCGATGTAATTATTATTGTGATAAATCCAATACATCTACGGCCTACTCTGCATGCCAGAGGTTAACCTATCCTCACTTCAAAACATGAAAGGACACCCTAGTTGCCGTTCATAAATGGGTTTACTCAAATTTATTTTCCTATTAATTCAAAGTGATTTATGAGAAAAGCAGAAAAATCTGTGACTTAATTTTGTCTTAAAATAAAACTAGTTGTCCCAATACACTTCACTGGAGGCTGAATGGACATTCTTGAAACAAAAGAAATCAGTATTAAAATTCAAGTAAATGAGTGACCTTTGGGTGAAAGCAGTGCCGGACAATGATCATCATGACCATCAGTTGCCTACTGTGCTTTTGGGATGTATAAATATAGGCAAATTTTTGTGCATTCCAGACAAAGGTAGGGAAAAAATGCTTTTTCTTCCAAGAAGCAGAAAAGATTAGATTAACGTCTTGTAATATAAATAACAAAGAGATCATGATCAGATAGGTTGCTTCCCTCAACAAATCAAGTTCTAAACATCTCCCTGAAAAATATGAAATACCTGTTTGCTTCCTATGCATTGAAAATTTTGGATGCAATTGCTTCTGGCCAGGGAAATAATAACACCAATAACATCAAATTGAACAAGGCTGCTTAGGGAGATTAAGACATTTTGATTACACATTTTTTTTGTGATGCGTCCCTTCTAATCAGTCATAAACACATTCACTTTCTAGATCATATCTAGGCAATTGCTTTTGATGAATAAATTAATAACAATCAGTGAAATGAAATCAGATTTTTGGTAGATTCTCTTATATCGATATACTCTTATAGAAGGTGCAAAGTAGCAGTTACAGCAATTTATGTAACTGAACTATTTATAATGGTTATGGATACTCTTCTACCAACTAGTAGATCATTCTTCAGCTTTTCTATCCCTTATGTCACTGATTAAATCTTTTTCCTTCAGAACAAACTTATAACCAGGAGGTCTGTAAGAATTTCAGACCTTTAAGATCACTGTTCCTCAGATGATCTGGCTCAAAACTCACCATTGTTTCTTTAATGGAGGACAGGGGATGGTGCCATTGTTCCCTGTAGGCCTTGGTTTTGTAGGGAAATGGTAAAAGACTATTATTGTTTGAAATTTGTGCTGCACATAGTCATAGGAAAACACTGTCCACTAATTTAATTTTCTCAGTTTGCAATTTAGATGCCTTAGTACAGCAGCGGAAATAAGAATGATCCAATACCCTGTTCAGGATATTTGTGTATTAGTAGCCTGAAATATAGAAATCACATTATGGGGAGCTGGAGGGACTTTATTTAAACATTTCACATTATAGATCCTGTCCTGTAACTTGAAATTCTGAGTTATCTTTAAGTACCACCATGAAATCCTCAGAAACATTAACTAAAGGTTGCAGATGGCTGTCTACCTTACCATCACTGACTCTATCACAACATAGAAATCGTCTCTGATGAGTCATGTCATACTGTGCATTGTGTGAAAAGGCAGAACAGTAGGGATAACATATCTGCATAACTGTATGCAAACCAGAATATGTCCAGTGTACTCACAATGCAAAATGTTCTTTGCAGTCAGTGCTTTGGTGCTCTGACAGGATGAAAACATTGTCTAAATCTTTTGGATTTGATTAATCTTTCTTTCTTTCTTTCTTTCTTTCTTTCTTTCTTTCTTTCTTTCTTTCTTTCTTTCTTTCTTTCTTTTTCTTTCTTTCTCTCTGTTGAACAGCATGCATCCTTATGCCAAGGTGATATAGTGGAGGCTTAGTGGATGAGGGAAAAGCTGTGGATGATATCTACATGGATTTTAGTAAAGGAGTTTAAAGCAAGATGAGGCACAGTCTCTTCTCCCAGATAACTATGAACAAGAGGAAAATGGCCTCAAGCTGGGCCAGGTGAGGTTTACATTGGATATTAGGAAAAAAATGTTCAAATCTTCACTTCCCTCTAAGGTTCTTTTATTATTTCAGCTTCATTTCTAATCTAAAAATGTAGACATTCTTTTGAACTAAAGATTCCCGTTGTCACAGTGGCTGTTAGTTATTTGTGAGTAGCATAACACTGCTGAAATTTTGGTTACTCAGCAAGATTATGGCAGCACTGTATTTATTTAACTCTTGCACTTGGAACATGGCCTCAAATGACCACCTAACTCCTAAACCTGAAATTATAACACGCCAAACTAACTGCATATCTGACAGATATATCTTTCTAAGAGGAAGCAGACATTTGGGGATCCATATTCAAGAGTTTCTTTTTTTATTTGCCTGAATATTGGAAAATTAAGCTTAAATCATATTACTAATTTCTTTGCCTATTACTACATTATGGAAAGATTTAAAGCTATGTTACTGTGTACTTAACTCTTATAAAACTTGTGTAGTAGAAAGTTATGGAATATAAACCAGCTTTTGTAATTCACAGGAAGCTGTCTGGAAGCTTTGTAAACACTGAAACCTAAGTTAAAACCAAAGCGATCCTGTTTAGTACTGTAGGGTACTTATCAATTACCTATGCAAACAGAAAATGTTTCTTACAGAACTTGCCTCTAAATGAGCTTCTGTTTCTGGTTGAAAACTAAATCTTTGTAAGCTTCAGCACTGCAGAAATCAGAGAGAGTAAGCTGATATTTTCCTGCTTAAATCATTTGTGTTTTAAGCTACTCTTACCTTTTGTCACCCCACCAGTTTTCTTTATCAACCAGCTCTTCATGTGAGGGGTCAGTTTTTCAGGGTCTGATTGTGAGGTTCTATTTCCTACCTCCCTCATTGTGTTTATAGTGAATGCACTGTTTGTATATAGAGAGAGGACATCAGAAACTCCACAGCTTACTGGAGTTTAGTCTATGAAGAGCTGATTGTAAACAAAAATGAGAAAAGACCAATTTGCTTTGCACAGGAATGCTGTGTGGTGGGTTGATGTGTTGTTTTTGGGTCTTTATATACTCTTCTTGCAGTTTATTGCTGCTTTCTTAAGTACTCAAACAAATCATAAATACTGTCTCTATGAGATGTGATGGCTCCTAAGTAGTCACATACATTTTCAGTTTCCGGTGTAATTATTTTTAATGGAAATAAGATTTTTTGTAATTAGTACTTTTTTCAATCATGCTTCTTGGCTCAGCACAAAAGACCAAAAATAATCTAAATGCTCCAAAATGTAATACTAATCTAACACAAAAAAACCTAAAAGCCCCAAAAGGCTGCTCTGTGCCCTGAATTGGCAATAGAAAGTGCTGAAAAGAAGGTGTATGGGCACATTTGGGGCACATCTGTAAATGACTATGTCTCACTTCCAGACTGCTTCTGGCAGGGTATAGGGTTACGGACATAAAATATCCCTGTTTGGAAATAGAGTTGTAAAAAACTCACTTTAGAAAATTATTATTCACTTCTTGTCTTTTGTTTAGATGTTTAGGGCTTGAATTCAAAGCGTTTGATTTTTAAAATCAGTACATATACTCTTCCCTTCCAAGCGTATCCATTCTGTGATTTTGTGATCCAGAAAATTAATAATTAAGTAAGCACTACTACTATTCAGCAAAGAGCTTTTAAAAATACTTGATTCTTGTGGTATTTTGTGGACTCAGTTATGTTTCCATTTGTTTGTGGTGATCACTGCTAAAGAATCAGAATTTTCATAATTTGCTTAACATGATTTAGCTTTCCTCTGCAGCATATAGCTTCATAAAATTTGGATCAGATGCAGACTCAGAATTTTCCTGGTTCTGAGAGCTTTCTCTTAATATTGAAGTCTATTTTGTAGCTGCCTTAAATCTTCAGATGCTCAGGAGGAAACAGAAAGAAGGATTCAGTCTTCAAGCAGTCTGAATCCCTCTGGAGGCTGGCTCTTTCCATCAGCTCTGAAAAGGCTTTAGATGACATTATTCTGAAAAAAGGTATTTGAGCTACTAAAGAACAGTTTACAAAACCCCTGTAAAAGACATATTACCTTCTGTAATCTTCCTCTTTAACATGTATGAGACAAAATACACCTTGCTTCGGTATATATACCTTCAGCAGGTGACACACGAGGCATAGCTAGCCTATAAAAGAGGTTCGTGTAGCCTCTGGTCTGCTTCAGAGGTTTCATGCACCATGCTGGGGCCATGTCATGAGTCAGATAAAACAGTTCTGGCAGCAAGATCAGCCTGGTCTTCACCTCTGCATTCAAGCACTTTCCAAGTCACAAGGCCACTCGCTGCATGAGTGCTCCATGTGCACAGCAGAACTGCTCCCTGCATACTCAGAAATCCGGTGACTTCCTGCCCAGTGATGGTCCTCGAGATCATTCCATCAGGGCATGCCTTACAGCACATTCAGCAGGACAGGGAAACACAGCATTTTCTTAAAATGCATTAAAAGGATGAGATCATTACATACACAGAGGGGTATTTCCACATTTTTCCTCCACAATATTTTATTTCTATTGATCAAGTTTCTAGCAAGCTTTTTTAGTTTCTGCAGGCTGCCTGTGGAAGGAGTGCATTTTTATGCATGGATGTTGCAATAAGTAATACTGAAAAAGTTGGAAGATTCCAGGGACTTTTCATTGTAAAGCCTCTATTAGAGGCAGAATTAAATTTACCTTTATCTGGTAAAGTCAGATACAGTTCACTAAAAGTTAGACAACCAATGGAGATCACGGATATCTCAGCACATCTAGAAACTGCCTTTTAAGACAGATCAGACAGGATTTAAGATTGGGCTTTTAGGAAAATTCACAGTGTATATGTTCCCTGTCTCAATTTAGTCCTCAAGAGTTCACAATTTCTGCAGAGCAGTGCCTGGTCCTTTCCTCCAAAAGAAATTACAGATAAATATAATAAAATAGTTTCATTTGTCTCAGACCAAGCTATGGCTCTTAATATTTCTAGTATACAGTTTTAACAGTGATTGGTTATATATTTCTAAGTGTTTATTAACAGCAAAAGTCCATTTGGAAAGCTATGAGAGCTCAATATTTTTCAACACATGATCTCTGTTTTCAATTAAAGTACACACACAAATACATAAATACATGCACAGAGAAACAGCAAACACTTTTCTAATGTGAAAGAAAAAGCTTTTGTTTTTAAGACAGTGAACTTGAGAAGATTACGTAAATTAGCTAAAGGATGTATTATGATTACCTGCGAATACTGATGTCTGAATTTCCCCATAATAAGTTGTTAATCTGAAAGATCTGCACAGCTGGACAGGATGTAAAACAAGTGATCTCAATAGAGACAACAGCAATGAAATAGAATATATTAATAGTCATAAAAACAGACATGCCAGAAATGTCTGGTGATTCCAAGCATCTGAGAGAAATGTGAAACACAGTAAGTTAAGAAAAGTTTCCTTTTCATGCCATGTAAAGGGAGATTTAACATTCTGGTATATATTTGTGCATATATTCTAAACAGCAGCTCAAATAAGTCTGTTATTTGCCTTGGAAGAGAAAATGTTACTCGCAAAGATAGGGGGTTTAGGTTTGGAGGGTTTTTTGGTTTGGTTTTGAGGGATTTTTAATAATTTTTTTTTCATTCTAAGCCCTGGCTCTCTATAAAGCTGGGACAAAAGTTATTAGGATCACAGAGATTAAAGAAAGATTATTAATTTATCTCAGTGTCACCAAACAGATAATGAAGAGCCTTCTGTATTCCTTTCCTTTCCTTTCCTTTCCTTTCCTTTCCTTTCCTTTCCTTTCCTTTCCGCACCTTTCCGCACCTTTCCGCACCTTTCCGCACCTTTCCTTTCCGCACCTTTCCGCACCTTTCCTTTCCTCACCTTTCCTTTCCTTTCCTTTCCTCTCCTTTCCTTTCCTTTCCTTCCCTTTCCTTTCCTTTCCTNTTCCGCACCTTTCCGCACCTTTCCGCACCTTTCCGCACCTTTCCTTTCCGCACCTTTCCGCACCTTTCCGCACCTTTCCGCACCTTTCCGCACCTTTCCGCACCTTTCCTTTCCGCACCTTTCCTTTCCGCACCTTTCCTTTCCTGTCCTGTCCTGTCCGGTCCTGTCCTGTCCTGTCCTGTCCTGTCCTTCTGGAATTAAAAGAGACGTGTAAATGTGGCATATCTCCATCAAAAAAGTTAAAAAAGATTCTGACATATGTGATCGGGTGCTTCCTTTTAACCTTTGGTTGCTTAGCTATTTCTTTGAACTCATTCCTGCTACAGGTAGTGAAAGCTGAGGGTATGTTATTTCAGTTATTCCTCCTTCCCAAAGAGGAAATGTTTCTTTCACAACGTGCATTTTTTAACATCTGATTTATAGCCTTTGTTTGCTTTACCATCCTGTCCTTCTTTCTTCCTAGAAAAAAAATCTCTCATGCATACTTTTGTCTAAGTTTCTTCCTATTCTTTATAAGATCTGTGAAGCTTCTTTTGGAAGAAAAAGGTCAGACTTCAATGAAGTAAATGTAAGTCAAATATTCAAATGATCATATTCTTATTTCAGCTTTGAAATAGATAGCTTTCTTTAATTAGAGGAGTGTTTAGTGTATTGGTGTTTTAGTTTCTTTTTAGTTTTTTTTTTCCTTGACAGGGTGGTGTAAGTACTTATTTTCAGGAATTTTGGAAGCAACAAAAAGGTTTGGGGAGAACCTTCCAAAATTTTATTTTTTTACTCATTTAATGGCTTACTTTTTGTCACCAAAGGGAACACAGCCCATTCTTTCATTATAAGAGCATCTTTGGTTTTTTTTCCCATTGAATACAACACTTTAGCAACAACAAATCCCACTAAAGTCTCCAAAAAATGAAATAAACAATATTATTACAACATAAAGAGGGTGAAGTGCAAAGGTACAGAAATTCAAAAGATTTTAGGACAAAGTAGCCTGTAGTTTTGTGTGTATTTCCTATATACGCTGTCTTTCAGTATGTTTTTAAAAAGTGATGTGAAAACCATTCTTTTAAACAGTAATCTGATAACTGTGCACCTTCTTTCTTGCATCTATATATTGTGTCATATCTGGGGTTTTATGCAACGACTGCAAAATGTATTTAGCATTGTCTGAATTCTGTAGTGTGTTGGGCAAGGTCTCGCAATAGATAGAGGCAATTTAGCTCTGTGTCTTGGCACAGGTACATTTTTTAAATGAAAACTGAGCACATACTGTAAATTAGAGAAATATATCTCTAATATAAAATGTACAGGTTAGGCAAATTATTTTTCTCATTGGAGTCAACTTTGCCTATTCTCAGAAGAAATGCACATTATCTTATAGCTATGTATCTATAGCCTGCACATGTTTTCTCCCAAGTTATCTGAAAAAAACTAACCTCAAAATAACATAATGTGCATTTTAAAACATCTGTTATTGACTATGTCTTTTGGAGGAACAACTATCCTAACTCAGTCTCTGGTCAATGAGATCTTAGTGTGCTAAACAGCAATATAACAGCAGATGTACAATAAAGGCCAGAAGGCTGAAATATTTTGGCTACTGCCTCTTCCTTGGTAACAGGAAATGAATAGCTCATGGCATAATCTGTCGTAATATTTCTTTGTCATTCTTTGCCTGACTCTGGCATGAATTCAGTAAGACAGAACTTTGTTCTCTTAAAACATCCATATTCCACCATCTAACTTTCACAGAATCACAGAATCACAGAATCACAGAATCACAGAATCACAGAATCACAGAATCACAGAATCACAGAATCACAGAATCACAGAATCACAGAATCACAGAATCACAGAATCACAGAATCACAGAATCACAGAATCACAGAATCACAGAATCACAGAATCACAGAATCACAGAATCACAGAATCACAGAATCACAGAATCACAGAATCACAGAATCACAGAATCACAGAATCACAGAATCACAGAATCACAGAATCACAGAATCACAGAACCACCAGGTTGGAAGAGATCTTCAATATCAGCAAGTCCAACCCATACCCTAACACCACCTCAACTAAACCATGGCACTGAGTGCCACATCCAACCTTTTTTTTAAACACCTCCAGGGATGGTGACTCCACCACCTCCCTGGGCAGACGATTCCAGTACTTTATCACTCTTTCTGTAAAAAAATTTTTCCTAACATCCAACCTAAATTTCCGTTGGTGTAGCTTAAGACTGCATCCTCTTTCTGTCAGTTGTTGCCTGGGAGAAGAGACAGACCCCTGCCTGACTACAACCACCTTTGAGGCAGTTGTAGAGAGTGATAAGGTCACCTCTGAGTCTCTGAGCATATTTACAAATTTGTCTGGGCAGCAGATTTTTTTCAGGAGTATCTAAAGATAACTGCAGTTAGTTCTGTTAATTTAGCTAGAAAGACTAACAGTTGGCCTAGACTTACACGTACTATTGGCTGCAGAAATCACAAGCAGCTTTGCATTTCCCAAAGGGTTTTTTTAAAGCAACTTCACTGTATTATCCAAACAGTAATTTATCCCACAGCAAAACAAATGGCATACCCTGGCACTGAGTAACTTTCTCTTTGTGAAGGTATGTTATGTTCACGTGACTTTTCCTTATCCCATTTTACAGTAAACATCTGCATTGATATTCTGATTAGGAGATAATGTCCATGTTTTTTGCTGGAGAGACCTTAGTAACTCCTGCCTTGCTTCGCAACAGCTATTAAGAGCCTTAACACCTTTTACAGTTAGTGCTAGATGCTTTTTGATGGAGCAAAGCTTCATTTCATGTTCTCAAAGAAGAATATGTTGGCAAACTGCCAAAAATTCCAGGGCTAGTATTCAGTGTTTCCTTTCGATCAGTCAAAAAGACTTGACCATATTCATTGCAGAGGGGTGTATAGATAAAGTATTTTTTTTAATATCTTATAGAACTTTCTGAAATCTTCCCAACCCATAAAAGCTTTTCTCCTTCTCATCACTTTTTATGACTTATAAGTAGTGCTTCCTGTTTAGCAGCATAAAAAGCAGATAATTTGTTTGCCAGTTTTCTGGAGTTTTTATCCAAACTCTAGTTGGAATAGATATACAGTTTAGCAACACTCATAAATGGAGTTATCATCATCCAGTTCTGATGTTCTACAAAGACACTGCATTACCATATTTGTTCCTCAGAATCTTCAATGTTGTTCAATATTTTCATTTGATTTGGGAATTGAGTTGTAGCAGTAATACTCTTAGTTTATAATTATTACAATATGCCATTTTGAATAATGTAAGTCAAAGCTTTTATTGAATTCAGAAATATTCTCTTATTTTGGCAGGAAATAACACCCAGTATCTCATTAGTCTATGACAAATAATCACCATCAAATATGACTGTGGCAATTCTGATCTTACAAGCACCAGCTGAGTTACAAAAAAATAACAATTACAATGCCAGTGTCTGCATCTTGATAGTATCTATGCCTTCCTGTATCATTTCAGCAATCTGGGACAGTGCTGATTGCTTTACATGTTAAAATTACTGAAGGAATTGAGACCTGTGGTGGGCTGGGTCTAATTACACCTTATAACACCAATGAGAAAACTTTCTAGAAAAGATTATTTAATATCTAATTAAAAACTTGAGGAAGTCTTTAAAGATATTTTGTGGATGCTCAGTTTTTTTATTATGTTTGCTAGAATACCTCTATTAGTTTATTCAACTGGATCATTGGCTTGTTAATAATTTTTAGCTGCTTCTCTTCACTACATATTGCTCTCAAGAATTAAAAAATGAAATAGAATTATGACAAAAGCAGCATACGTATTTAGGAATATTTCAAAGAAATTACTTTGTGTCAAAAAGAGTATTTGTGAACTTTTTACTCAAAATAAGCAATTTTTGGCTTTGAAAAAAATATAATTTGAGAAAGAGTCACCATATTTGCTTTTGCACACATAGGGAAATGCCAGCATCATATACATTTAAGAATGACCAATTTACATATAAGTTTTTTCATCTGTCACTCATACCGAATGTACTAAGGATATGTCCATGGGGAACACTCACAAATTCTAGTGGGAATGAGGAGAATCAAGACTGTGTTTAAGGTAAATATCACAAGCAGTATTTACAAAGTATGTATGCATGTAACTATAACTGCAGGCTTGTTGTTCATTCAAATTTTCTTTACTTTAAATGAAAATCACTACTAGAAGCAGAAGTTCTTAAAATATTGGATAAATCAACTTTTTAAAAACAAATTCACAATTTCATGATAAATACACAGTGTTGATTAAAGACTAATTACAATGTCATAGTAAAAAAAACCTTAGACTTATAGAAGCTCATATATATGCGCAAGGTTACTTGTTCTATTTGTCCCAATAGAATGTGCCAGAAATTTTTACCGGCACGTATACAGTATAACATACTAAAATTTAGCCAAAAGCTGCTCATCACACAGGAGAAAAAAAGTAATTATTAAAATCAAACTTTCTGCCTTGCTCTGCTGGAAGTGAGAAAGGACTCTTCAATGCCTTGTGTCTGTTTTCACTTCCCTGATGGTTATTCTGTATTCTTTTTCACTGTACATACTCATTTAATTTGTTTCTACTTATATTAACTGTGATTTCTGTTGGCAACAACTATATGCTCTAAACAATTTGCATTCACTTGGACAACAGCAAGAGAAGTGGTTAGACCAGGAACGACTTACTGGCATAAAATCATTGCCAGAATGGGAAACTTCCATCAATTATAGTGAGCTGATAATCTGCTAAGTTTATGGCATCTCACCTGTCCTAACTTTTCCTAAAGAAACTAAAACTGGGAAAAAGAGATAGAACTTAAAACCAAATAAATTTAAACCAAAGAACCCATTTAATATGTTGGCTCACTTTTTTCAAAATATTTCCACAATTTTCATATGCTGATTTATAATTTGTAGGGCATGTACTCCTCAGGGCAAGCTTCAATATTACTACTTCTTCAGGAAATTCTGAACTACATCAGTTGCTTCATTTACCCAAACAGCAGAAATAAGATTAATATTAGAAACATATCAGTTTTTGATAGATTTAGAAGCAGGATCAAAGAAAGTAAACACATCTGAATTTTTCACTTAAAACCCCTTAACTGTGTAAAATTGAAAGCCTAAAAGTCCATTCAGCGTGATTTCCCTCCAAGAAACGGTTTTGCTCAGAATGTTTGAATGAATGCACATCTATAGCTGAGAAAATAGATGTGTCACAGTCAGACATGCAGCCTGGAAGGCAGTAGTAGAGGGGGAGAGAGAGGCAGTCACATATGGAAGATGTTAGAACAGACTGCAGACCCAGTTGCAAATCTTACGTTTCTTTTCTTTTTTTAAATGCTTCTAAATAAAACACTGGGCAGCAACCCACTTTCCGAAATCTGTGGGTTGAATGTGAGAGAGTCAAAGCCCAGCTCTGAATCAGGGTTCTGTGTCCCAGAGTCATCATTAGTGTTGAAGGATAATACAACTATGACAGTGTAAGAGATGTGTATTTATATGTACTGCTCATGAAAATCCCAAACAACACTAATGGTGTTTTATTTGAGAGCCTTTGATGTCAATTATAGATAGGCTTATGCCAAGTCTGGCACATCAGACTTTTGAATTGTATAAAGGCAGCAGCCACAGCAGCTTTGTTCTGCATGAAGGCTTACGTGTTGAGAGAGAGACTGTGCTTACAGATGCGAAGAGTGTAAAAACATTTTCAGAGGCCATAATGCTGTTTCATGTCAGCTATTTTTTAAACAGGGCTGGCTATCAACCAGCTGACAGTTTTCAAACTAGTGGGAAATGAACCAATGGATTTCCTCCCCTTTTTTGTACCAGACATTTTAGTTAGCTATGTCCCAGCCCCAAAAGTATTTGAAATTGTTATATTTTACTATCTACTTAGAAATAAATATTCTTAGCCTTCATTTCATTTTGGTTTCACTTAGAAAAAAAAATCTTATTTTTGAAATGGATATACTTAAGTGTATATCCAATTTGTTTTAAAGAGGAGGAAGATAGAAAACCTAGTCATATCTGTAAAAACTTACAGATCTTATATATGTCTATATATCTATACATATGGTTTAAAGTTAAGAATAATACAATTTTAAAATGGACATGATGAAATGATGGGAACTAAATATGTGTGTGTTTTGGAGATTCTCCCAACGCAAAGAATTTCCATTTTCAGATCAGTTTAAGTTTCTGAAAACAATGTTTGAAGGCATCATTGTTTTAGAGTTGACTAAATTTAGGTATCTAAAAATTAGTTGTCAGCATTCAGTAGTACACCATTTAACTGGACAGTCTTTCACAGTGTTGTCTGGAGACCAGAATTTCTAGCTACTGGAAGTCAGAATATTCTGAAATCACTTACACTTTGATGTCAATCTTTAATGTTTCATGTATAAACAGTTCTCGAAGAATGGAATTTTAATATTTCAGAATATATCACCTAAAATAAAGTTAAAAAATGTTTAACATTGAAAGGTTTTGCATAAAATGTTAAATACAAAGCAATGAAGTTTTAAATTAAAGTATTATTACATAAAAGTTAAAATTAAATGCAATTGCAATATTGAATGTAAATATTGTCACTATCTTCTCAAAAAAGTATTTTTTTTACTAGCAAGATCAAGTCAGATAGTCTAAATACTCTGTGGTTTTGTTTTCTTTTTTTACCCAAATTTAGATTTTTCAATGCAATTGAAAAAAATTCCACCAGAAGTCTTTTTGCCACTGAGCTCTATTTGATCCACTCCTCACATTAAAATTTCTACTCAGAGACAATTTTCAGTCCTCCAGACAAAATTACTTTCAAAGGTTTTCCTTGTATTAATTAAAATTGAGACACTCAGTGCACTTGTGTCTTAGACAGAGAACTCTTTTTAGTGCTTACCTCATTGTAACATACATATTCTTCTGGGAAGAATTAATAGAAGCAGGAAATCTGCTAACATTAGAATGGATAAATGAGATTTCTCATTTAATTACTTTCCTAGAAATTCAACTTTTAAGAAAAAAATATTTACAGTGTCTAGAAGCACTGCAGAGTAATGCAAACCACACTCTATAACAATATACAGCATGATATAAAGATTAGGTTTAATGCTCATTTTTTAACCCTATTTGATTATTTATATTAAGTCATTGGTTTAAAAACTGACAGTGCAAATGTGATTTTTTTGTTCCACCTCAAGTGATTAAAAAGCCTAGCTCATAATGCTAGAGACTGAGTATTATTAAGCTGGTAGTTTTATATGTACAGAGTATTTTGTACAAAAAAAGATATTGAATTATAAAGACGTGTTAAAAACTTGAAGAGTTGTTACTGTTGAAATTACTGTTGAAATTTTCTTAGCTTAATCAACCCCAGGCAAAATCAATTTTAGAAAATTTGAGCTCAAATGATAAAAATCTTGTAATGAGTGAAATAACTGAGGCAGGAGACTTATAATGCTTAATGCAGGCAAAATTAACTGTAAGTTGAATTACTTGTTCCGCCTATGAGAGAAGCTGATTCTTTTTAGGATTCCCTGAGGCTAATTCTAACAAAAATTTTAACAGTAATTATGAATTCCTGCTTTATCACCTTAAACTGTGGCTATTGGGTATAGCTAAGTGGACCGCTGTGGTAGTTTTCATATCTAGAAGAGGCTTGGTCTCTAGGCAAAGTGAAGTTAACTGTTGAGTCATGGTTAAGATTCAGTTTCAGACACTTTTGCTATAACTGTAAACCATCCTCTTGATAGTTTACTTCTTGATAGTTAATATCCTCTTGATATGTTTCAATGTAAATAATGGATTTTCACTCTTCAAAAGGTACTTATGGCCTGGAACCAATATATTAGGAGTTGGGAACCAGAAATGTAAATTTAAATTCCATCGTGATATCCTAAGACCCTATCTTTAAACAAATTCCTGTTGTTTTGTTTTGTTTGCTTGTTTTAATTTTTACTTTCTTCTATTTTTATTCCATTACCGAGATAGATTTTTATTATTTTATTCTGCATGTATATAAGTCTCCTCATTACTGATTAATTCAGACAACTTGTACAGGTTCTAGGCAATTGCAAAACATTTTTAAATAATCCATACAGAATTTTCTGAAAATTTGTAAAGGGCTTGAAATTTAATTTAAAAAAAAATATTTACATGAATATATATAGCAAATACTAAGCTTATTTTAATCAATATTTTCCCTTCTCTTTTTTGGTACACTGTAGAAAGAGTATCACTTATTATAGAGAATTCTCTCACAAATTTATTTATTTAGTTCTATTTAATATTTGGTACCTCTTTAGGAAAAACACCTTCTGTGTAAGCATTTCTGAACAGTCCAAAAATCTCACCTCCATTAACACAATTCACAGTAAAATTCTTAAGGAATTTGACGGAAAGGCCATTATAAATGCTATCCATCTTCCACTGAATAAATTCTTTCTATCCTTTTCTGAAAACACACACACCCGTACGCATACACACAGATGAATCAGTGCTCTTTCTATCAATTAGTGCTGCCCTTGAACTTGATTCTCTGATTTATATTAATACTGATCATTAGTTTTATGGCATTTGTTTAAGGGTTTTTTTTTCTTGGTTCAGTTTAAAACGACATTTTAAAGGGTACAGTGGAAGAATTTCTGACTGGAAACGTATGTTATTGAGAGACAAATATTAATCAATTAGAGGGAAAAGCAGTCTGTTTTATCAATATAAGAGTAAAAAAACATAACACCTGCAAGTGCTGAAATTTTCAACAAAACCCCATAAAAACTTCATATCTCCTGAATCAGAGAGCATATTTCCTGAGACTCATTTATCATTTAAAAATAATTTCTTGCAATGCCCCACTTTTGCCTTAGATGAAGGAGGGTCCTATAAGTTGACTTGTGGAATAATCTACCTTGGCATATTTAATATTTTGGTATAAGAAATCACAAGCATATTTAACATTTCCTCTCTACCTATCATATGTGCACTCGGCCTGCTCTGACACTAGACAAGGAGCAGGATTCTTGGTATAGTTGCATGAATTGGAATGAAGTAGCAGAAATCTCTTGTTTTATAAACTGTTCCTCCTGGCAGAGGAATTGCGTCTGTGAGCAACTGAATGAAAAACTAGGAAGGGTGTCTCCTTAACCCAAGCACTGATGTGGGCACATGCCCTTCAGGAGTGACAAGGGGTAGCAAGTATTTCTTCCCTTTCCTGTCACATTATCCTCATGATGATATTTTTCACTGCTTTCCATACTGAGGCGTGTAAACAGGATGGGTGGAGTGAATTGTAAAGATCTTGTAATTTAGCACAGCTCATGTAATGGAGTATTTTGGTCACTGTTGATCTGAAGCTGTAGTGAAGGTCATGGAATAAATTTCTGGAAGAGTGACAGGGAAGATGTTGGGTGGGGTTCAGAGAATGACTTCATTTGCTTAACTTAAGGCATCACTGGTGCCTATGACTACACCTGTGCTAGGAGCCAGTTGAGAGAAATGGGTAAAATGGGAAGTTATCTGTAGTGGTTTGATTTGCAGCTTTTAACTTTTTGTGAGATAACAATTAAAAGTAGGGAAAGCAAGCACAAACTTTAGAGACTATAAAGAAGTTTATTATTAATAGGACTAAAAGTAAAAAGAAATAATAAGAGATTAAAGCAAAAAACCCTCTTTTTTCTCTCTCCAGTACCTCTCACTTTACTTAATGTGCACAAAGGACAACAACATATAATATCAGTCAGATGCAGGTTTTAAAAGTCTTTTCTATATTTGAAAAAAATAGGTTTCTTCTGCTTTCGTGGTTCTCAAACTGCTACCAGCAAAACAGAATCCTTCCCAGAGAAATACCCTGCTGCTGTAACATTTTTCTCTCTCTTGAGCACTGTAGTTTTCTCACACTGCTTTTACGAACTATACATAGGTTATTATCTTTTTAAGGATAAGCAAAACTCTAGCCTGAAAAGCAACGGCTCCACAGAATTTTTAAAAAAAGTCTTTTACAGCTCCAGGTGGCCTGGCGTGGCCACATCTCTTCTCTTGCAGGGTGCACATAGAATTCTCTTTTCCCCCCACGTCTTAGAGAGATATAGAACAGTTTGTGAAATTACAGTCTCTACCACGGCATGCAAGAAATCAATTTAAGCTGCGCGTGAGGAAAAAAGCCGCCGCCCTCTTTTTTCAGTTCATCTTCAGCTCCAACTCACATGATGTGGTGGTTTCTCTTTCTCTCTGACCTTGAAGCTTCCATGTTTGAAGAGCTAATTTTCTTTTCGGGCTTTTATGTTAGAGAAAGCCTCGTTTCCTTCATGCTGCTAGCTGGTTTTGGGTTTTTCCGGGTATTAGCTCCTGCCTGGTTTTTTCTGAGAGCCGTGTGGGAGGGGGAAGAGAAGCTTATCAGCTCTTTAAAGCAGAAACCGCTCCGAGTGGTTTTCGGTCAGGCAGCAGTTTGATGTGTCTCCCAGCTGCTCACGGTTCCAAGAGGGTTCTCCCGCAGCCATCGGCACCGGGGAGCGGGCACAGGGGGCCCATGGCCCAGCAGAGCCCGGCAGGGCCCGACAGGGGCCCGGCCTGGCCACCCTCCGGTGAAAACCAGAAAAGAAGCCAAGTTTCCCGCCTCTGTTCTGCTTTTTAGATATGCAAAACTGCGGGAAGCGATTGGTTCAGAACTTTGTCACTCAACTCAGGTTCAAACCACGACATTACCATATATAGCATTCTTGCCTCAGGGCAAATTAATTCACACAAGCTGCCATTGGAGATAGCACGATTAACTCACAGGTATCACCCTGCTTCAGGTACTTGAAGTTACATTCAGTTAAGTGTGTGTCCAGTTTCTGGTTTAGAAAACACTCAAACTCTTCTTCACTTCCTTCTTTTACCTTCAGAAAAGGTCACAAGATCTCTGCAACACATCTGGGATGACTATGGAAGCTATTCCGAAAGCAGATTCCTTGCAGGATCAGTATGGTCTTTACTGTCAGATCCTTTCCCAAGCAGTCTATTTAAAGTGTGGGCCAGTTAAATCACAGGCATTTTGTCTTGTAGCTCTTCTGTAAAGAGGCAATTAATAGAAAAGAAGCTAATTTCTCTTGTCATCTTTTTTTTCCCCCTCATGGATTTTTACAAGTATGAATGGCTGTGTCTTTTAGACTGGCTTTAGAGTCACAGCATGAAGTCACATCAGTTTTTGCTATTCCAAGATGATAAATCTCTTTGGAGCTGTGTTGGTCTTTTTTTAAACAGTTCAGTATGCTGATAATGTTCAGTAATTGATGAAAATGAATACTAGTCACTAGAAAAATACATTGTGTTCTGCTTTTCTCTTTCCGTCTCCCATCCCTGGTCCCCTTGTCTGTCCCCATCTCTCTGTTTGCCATGTGCCCCCCTCCCCTTTCTCGTCTAGAAGCAGTAATCTTAGGCCCAAGAATTAATCTTAGACAGATCTGATACAGACTAACTTGTTCACTTACACAGTTATCCTGAGTTTAACTTGCTCCTCTCAGCTGGTTTTGACTGGAAACAAACAGAAACAGCCAGAAACATGAGTGCTCCCCATCCCCAAAACCTCTTTATGGAAGCAGAATTTCAGACCTCTTTCTTTAAAATTTACAGTTTCCCATGTATTCTTCTACCCCAGGTGTGTAGCTGATTTCCGAGCACAGATGAAGCCAACAGTTTCTCCCTTGCAAGTTGCAGATTCTCAGGGGAAGTAAATAGTACAAATTAATTACTACATATATGCTTGCTTTTTCCTGTGATTTCCTTCTAATGCCTTTTCTTCTAACCTGTATTTCCTCTCCTAGGTTTTTATTTTATTCTCTGAAAGGGTGCCCCCAACATCAAATGTCAGTGTTAATTGAAAATACAGTGAGCTAAAAGAGAAGATGACAATGCTCATCCATGTTCTCTGTGGATTCTTAGATCTGCAAAAATAATTTTTTGCAGGTTTTCACTCAAAATAAAAACTTGTGGTTTCTCCAGGTCCAGATATTAGGGGTAACATGCCCCACAGGTAGCAATTCTCAAGTGTAAATACAGGTAGAGCACTGACTCTAGGGGTTGCATCTGCCAAGATTTTAATAATGTGACTTATGAAATCCAAATTGTTTTAGAATACAAATTTCTAATAAGAGTTGTGGCACTGGACTTGTAGTTATGATAATATTTTTTTTTCGAAGTAAGTTGCAAACATAATTTTTACTTTTCCCAAAAAACATTTGTGAAGTAGAAAATTTTCTTCATTTTTGCAGAAACTCATGAAAACATTGCCAGAGCATAGAGGGAGTTAGTGTCATAGCTGGATGAGACAATGTTTTATTGCCATGCTTACATCAGAATTTCCGAGAACTTCATGATCCTGAAAGAAGCTCAGTCTAAATGCAGGATATGGAAAAGGATGTGGTATGTTCTAACACACACATACACACACACCCGCCCCCATGCACACAGATACTTCTTGAATATTACAGCAGATCCACTTAGGACACAGAGGACTACATTTGATCTCATCTGGCTTTGAGTCTGATCCTGTCTATATGATGAATGAAAGTAAAAAAAGTGGAGCATAAATTCTATTTTTACAAATATAATTTTTTTTCTTGCCTTTTTTTTTTTAGATCAGATCCTGAAGAAATGGTGGTTAACTACTTGAAAGGTGATCCCCACTTCAAAAACAAAACAAAACAAAGCAAACAAAAAAAAAGGAAAAAGAAAAAAAGGAAAAAGACACAAACAAGTAAAGAACCCCCAGACGATTTACTGGTACAGTTATGCCTGAAAATTTGTAGCATCCAGAAATTCCAGAGACAAGCACATATAATTTCTTTTTTTAACAATTTTTAAAATCTACTATTTCACTGTAGCAAGTAAAAGAACACAATAACGATTTGTTTGAATAAACGCTCAAAGGAGATCAACTTCTAGCAGCGTTTCTTTGGTAAAAAAAGCCAACCAGTTCCATTCACAAAATTCTTTACATTTCTTGTGAAAGAATTACCATTTCTAATTTCTAATGACTTTTGGAAAGCAGGTCAGATGCCCTATCTCCCGTGCTAGTTCTCTAATCTTGCATGTACTAAGTTAATTACCCATCAGAGCCGAGCGCATTCAGCGCCGGGCTCTTTCCCAGGCTCCGGGCTGCTCTCTCTCAATGTCGGCTGCCAGTCCATCAGCTGTTCGGGGGCCGCGAACAACAGCTGCCAGCAACTGCAAACATCCGGCCTCCGCTGAGAGGCATAAAGAGCCAATTGATAGCAACAAACGTCAGGGTGCACAGGCATGCCAGCGCAGTAATAAATTAATTCTTTGAGTTTTAATAGTTTTCATGGAATGAGAGAGAGGGGAAAAAGAAAGAAAGAAAGAAAGAGAGAAAGAAAGAGAGAAAGAAAGAAAGAAAGAAAGAAAGAAAGAAAGAAAGAAAGAAAGAAAGAAAGAAAGAAAGGAATTTGATGTTAAGATAAGTGAGAATGTGTTATATTGATATTTTGTTCCTGGTTTCCCCGAGATGATTGCACTGATTTTTTTACTAGAGTTGTCTTGGGTTTAATCCTTTCTGACCTTCATTTCCTATGTATCTACTCTCACAAGTTTCTGCAATATTCCTATAAACTGCTAAGCCAAAAATCTTTTGGCTCTAACACTGGGCTGATTTGTTTCCTTGACTAAGGACAGATAAACCAGTTTTTCTTCCTCCAAAGCATCAAGTTTTAGACTAGATGGATGTGTTGGTCTTTCATGACTGTGAACAGATACCCCTGCTAAACTGACTCTCTTGTTGGACCGCAATCAGTAATTTTTAAAATATCTTGGTGATAACTTAGGCGTTTGAGCAAATGAGCACTGCTTTGTTGGGAGATGTCTCTCCTGACAGAGTTAACAGTGCCAGATCAGATAGAATTTCTTAGTAAAATACTGTTGCAGTCAATCTCCGTTTTTAAAAATAAACATGAAAAAAAGAGCCATGTTAGAAAATATAAAAATGTTAGTTTCGTGCTGCAAGATGTGACTGAGGAGCTGTTCTGTGGCTCATGATCAGTTATTGTGACAAACTAGTTCTTCCTACAGCTAATGGAGCATTTCAAAAGGGGTCACACTAATCCTGTCGTTCGTGAATGGAGTATGTTCATACAGAGGAAAGCCACATCTAAATGGTTGCATTAGGAACTCCAGTGAACAAACCCAAGACAATTCAGATTATAAGGTTTTCTCCAGTGTCTGTGAGAACTCAGAGACAGGAACAACAGCATGAGCTTGTAATGGAACATCATCCTTAACTCTCAGTTTCCTGGCAGTCATTCATCTGAGTCACAACTTTGTCTTCAGTTTTTTGATTCCCTCTCCATGTTAGTCCCCCAACTTGGGTTTTGTTTGGGTTTTTGCTTTTTTGCTTTTTTGCTTTTTTTGTGATGGCTGTTTTACTAATGGTTTCTCTGTATTATATACACTTGTAGAAACAAACATGTTTCACTGTGATTTTAAAAATAAATTCATTTCAGGTTTGAAACATTCTTGTCTTCATTAATAGGTGAGCCCCACTGACATCTCTTTAACCACACATGGGCTCTTGGCCAGAAACTTAATGTTTTGTTGCTTTGGATCTGGAGACAAGAAGGAGAAGTACACAGGGTTAACAATTCCAGCAGGAAGCAAAGCCCAGCATTATGCAAGCTGCATACATAGGAGCAGAACGGCATTGGAAAAACAGAGGTATCACAGAACCATGCAAAGGTAACTTCAGATGCTCATATTTGGTGGATACCTGGGAACAGACTTTATTGTCCCCTTTTTCAACACTGTATTTGAAAGATCCTAGTCACAGATTCACATTAACACTTACGCTGTCTGTTTTTCAAAGCAGTAGATATCCACAGTTTACTAATTATAGTAAACCAGGCCACCTTTAATCCAAGTTTTTTCTTCCTGTTAGCAGGAAAGGATTCCAAATTTGTATCTCTGCCTTCAATCGAGTTTTATTTGCTATGAGTAAAAAATTCAGGATTTGTTCTTAGGGTTCTTTTTACATTAGAAAATAATATTTTGGTCAGAACTTCACTGATTGTTTTGCTATTTAACTGAAATAAAGGTCTGAGATTGAGACTGGCTACTCATACAAGCAAACCTCCCAGTGAAATTGTAGGCACAGTTTCTCGCTTGATTTTGGGTATCTGTATGATAGAACTTTTCATCTGAGTGGCTACTTTAAGTCCTTTCTATTCAACAGAAGGAAACTGACCCTTTTGTGGTTATTCAAAATTATTGAACTTAGCTTAGGTATCTAACTTTGGATAAGATGGATTATTTCTCATACCCCTGTTCTTTTCCTATAAAAGACCCCTAAATTGAATAGCTAAGATGGATCAGTTTACACTGTAGGGAAATCACTTCTACCCTCAATGTCAATAACAGCTTTACTGGTGAAAAGAGATCCTGGAAGAGAACGTAGCTAGCAGAGTCACCTAATCATATTGATCACAAAACCTTGACAGTACCTGGTTGCAATCTTTCCTAGGATGGGAATTTTGTACTATGAAGCCAGTGGGAACTCTAGGAATTCAGCCTCCTGAGAGATTAGGTGCAAAGAAAACACCACTTTTCACTGAGACAGGTCCCTGCTTGTGTGTTTCTCCCTTTACTCTCTGAATTCTAATTCTTGCCATTAAAGTTAGGGTCATTTTGTCCAATGACTCTTTAATGCAGAAAGTATAAGGTCTTTGAATCAGGAAATGGAACTTAAAGAATCTCTTTTCCTGCCAGGGAGTCCACCTGTATTAACTACTGGGCAATGCATAGGCTCTCCTGTACTTCTCACTGACCTAGTTTTGCACAGTAGCCCAACATTTAATGCAAGAATCTCCCCAGTGCAGTTCCAGCTTTGCACACAGACTGCTAGGTAGGCACTCTTTTTGGAAGAAGAAATGAACACCAGTAGTCCTGGGCAAACATACAGCTTCCCTCCAGCAGTTTTTGGAAATGGCAGTCCATGGGATAGCTGTGTGGTTGTGTTGTAGTCAGTGCTGTGAGGGTGCTTTAGGTGTGGTCTCTTCCTCTCTCCTCCCTCCACCTTTCCCCCCAACATATGCATTTTGTGAGAGTTAGGCACAGTATTTGGCTTGATCCAAACAGTGTGAAGCATGAGATAAGCACCAAGACCTTGGCTCAGACACAACGGCAGCATCTCTAAACAAGTACAGTAGCAGAACTTTAGTCATCTGAGTTCGTAAACACTCCTGCTTTGAACCCTGTGGTCAATGACTGTTTAGGCAACTGAGCTAACTGATGCCCTCAGTCAGTCATGATTTCTCCTTGCATAGCTCACTTGTTTAGTTGTTCTTTTGGATTTCATCCCTAATCATCAAACCAGTGGAGTTTAGCAACTTTTAGCAAAATCCTTTAATGTTTAGGAAACAGAGCAGTTACTATGGAGACATGCATATATATATCTGGCCTGAAAGCAGCAACATATATTTTTCAAATATAAAGGAACAATGCTGCAGCTTCTTTTAAATATAGCTTGTTACTTTGCTCTTACCCATTAAGTTTTCTAAACCAAGGCTTGTGGAATTTGGCATCTATTCTTCTGTTCTTTTGATAAGTACCTAAACAGGATGTCCTTGCAAATCAAATGAAAAACAGCACTGGAAGATTTCCTCCCTCAGGAATAAGTATTAAGATTGTCAGATGGCTTAAATGGAAACACACAGGAATGCACTTTAGCCAGTACTTGAAAATCATTCCAGCAGATACTGCTGAGGTAGATTCATCAAGTTCCATCAGATATCTTTCGGCATTGAATCAATTTTTAATGGCCCTGATCAAGACTTTTGATTTATTCTATCCTAATTGTTGTAAAGCAGTCTTACCTAAAAGTAAAAATATGCAAACATCCTAAGGTAATATTTTCAAATAATTTTATATCACAGAAATGGCAAGGAAGGCTGTTGATATACCCTAGCTAGCAATCATTTCTGAAAACTTGATACAAGGTCTCAGGCAACTTGCAGCTGGGTTCAAGTGCATGTGCACATGTGGAGCCATGCGTGTAAGTATCACCTTTAGAGTATTGGTGTGTATGGAGAGCATTTATGTGTAATAAGCTGCATATACCTCATAGTTAATACATTTACTTATGCAGTTCTGATCCCATCACGAGAACTGTGCACTTGAAATCTTTGCTTCAAAACAACTCAAGCAGTTAGATTCTGTGAGCAGTGTCCAGTGGCAAACAAGCAAAACAAAGCAGCGACAAACTGCCAGAAATAATATTTGCTCCTGCTCAGATTCCTCCTGCATTAGCTATACAATGGAGAAGCTAAAGAAATCTAGTATCTACTGGCCCTCTAGCGGTAAAACGAGAGCTTTTGGGAATGAGTGCCTTCAGATTCCAGAAGAAAATGCACTAAGTCTCCTAACTGTGTGAGGAAAAAAAAAAAGAGATAAAATGGTGTGCTTTTGTATATATTATGTGTGAATGAATGTATAGATAGATGGATGGGTAAAAGCTAATTTAAGTAATTTTTAGAGACTTCTGGATTGGATCCTAACTGGTTTGAGAGTCAACATATTCCGTTGTGCAGTACTAACATGTCTGATGACAGTATTGCCGTTGTTTTTATAATAAATAAGACCTGGACTTCCTAAGTTGAAGCATAAAACTAAGTAAAATTACTACGGTGAACAATCTAACACTAAGAAAAAGAAATATCTTTAATAACAGTCTTTAGTAGATACATATCAGAAAAGAGATGCATATCTGTGTCTCTCCAGCAAGGAGAGAAGAGATGACAATAGGGTTTGGAATTGCTGGCCATGATCTTGCGATATGTCTTTTAGTTCTGTGACTGTCTCCCGGGGTAGGCAGAGAAGCAGGAACTTTCTCTTTGCCTCTACATTTCTTCAGAGGAAGGGGAGACTGTTTTTTTGGTCATCTGTGGTGCACTTTTGCTCTTGTAACTTCATATTGTTGTGGTGTCCTTTTCTTCTTTTTTGTGGAGGTCTAGCTGCAGTGAGATGAAGTGTTCCCCTGTTGTAAACGAGACTTTCTGTGTTGGTGTATCACCTGTTCCATGCCATCTGGAAACTGTGAAGTGAAATAAAACAGCATGCACTGGTGCTACTGTTTTCTATTTAATTGCTACCTTACAGCAGCATATATATGGGAGAGAATAGTGACTTTTAAATGCTGCTAAGACAGTTCAAGGGGAAAATTAGATAATAATGTAAATGCAGTTACCATCAGGAAGCACTGATGGTAGGTTCAGCTTTATATTAGTGCTAGGATTTTCCTTTTCTAAGAGTGAAAAAAGGGTTACATTCCTATTCAGGATTCTTTCATGGAATCCAAACTGTCTTCTATTTTACACAGAGATGAAATTTTGACTCTCTAAATAGTAAGATATAAGCTGTACTTCATCTTATGTACTGCTTTTCATCTTAGATTTCCCATTTAATATATGAAATTGGACTCTTAGTAAAACTGCATGAAAATATATTAGAAAATGTTAAATGTGATGGATTTGATCATAAACACAATAATGTACTCACAGTATTTCAATTTATGGTGCATACTCCAAAAAAAAGGTAAGCCTGTAATTTTTTATATAACTAACTAGAATGAGCCCAGATGGACTCAGCAAAGAAGAAAATATCTCCATAAAATTGCTCTTGTAACCTGGGTTTGCTGTACAATGATAAAAATGTGCTTTCTATTTTTTTCTTAAACTGGAATTACCTCAGCCCCACAGACCTGCATGTAATGATTTTCTTCGATAAAAACTAAATAAAAACTGTTCATTCTAATCAATGTTGAAAAGCCATGGTTATACCCATGGTTATATCAATTCATATGTTTGTATGAAATAGATGAAAGAATAGATGAAAGGCAATAAAAATATGTCATCAATAGTTCTAAAGTTAAAAATCATCTGTGAAACAATTATAACAAGGAAAAAAGTCTGCATTTGGTATGTTAGTTCCTCTTCTGATTGGTTCTGTGACTTCCTAAGTGCTATTTTTACTCAATTTGTTCCATGGTTTTCTTCTTGAAATTTCTAACAATGGAGGTTAACAGAAAAACATGTGTAGGTTTTAGAATACTGAGATATATTTGAAGTTTTTTTGCTGCTGCCAGTTTTTGCATCCCAGTTTTTAAGCTTATTAGAAACTTTCAAGAAAATAGTCATTTCTATCCCACTCTAATTAAAATTTTCAGAAATTCCCAATAGCAATTCAATAAGAAAAGTAATCTAAGCCACAGTGTTCTGATAAAGATGAAAAAAAACGTTATTAAATTCTAAAATCTTTTTCTCAAGAGAGAAGAAAAAGGAGAAGATACATTTTGAGGAACATATCTCTGTGCAAAGACAATACTTTCACTCACTGGAGTACTGAGCTGAGAACAGGATGGTTGGCTATAAACTGCTGAATTGTTAAGCATGAAGTAGTTGTGCGTGTTTTCCAGAGGAAGCTCAGGTTTATTTTAACTATAAAATCAATTTAACTGTAAGAAAGGAAGCTCTTAATAGCATTTACTTTTACTATTTTCCTGGTCAATAGTATCCTCACTGCTCTGACATCAGGGTGAGCAGCATGTGGGACTGGAAAGGAAATCAGCTTGTTTTTGCAGAGGGATATTTGTGGTTGTAGACTAAAATCCTCCGGGAATGCCAGCTGATTTACCACCACTGGAAACAATAGATTCTCTCTCCTCAGCCACATTACACCACAGGCTCAAGCTCTTTTATTTCTTGTGCTCCACAAGAGACCTTTTACAGTACTATTTGTGATTTTTATGACTGCAATATGTATAATGACCTTTCTTTACGGTTCTGTGTCATCAAAGAAAGATCGAGTTGACACGAATTTATAGTGACGACTATGTGTGAATGAAAGTGTTTTGAAAGTGTTGGAGTTGTATAACAGCAGTACAGAATATTACATCCATAGACAGCTTACATCTTTTTTGATATGTGTTGTAAATTCCCGTTAGCGGTTTCTAACATCAGGAAAATCTTGTTAACAGCTTAGCATTAATAATATGGCATGGATTTTCTTTGAGATAAGCTGATTATATTTCACTGTTACATTTGTCTCCACTACAGTTCTTAAGGTCACTAGTCATAAAATAATACGTGCTCCTTATTTGAAGAGAAAACACGATTTATATCACAATTAAAAATATTTCATCAAAATTTTATCAAGTGCCAACTCAAGGAAAGTCAGCTCAATTAAGTTTTAAAGTGAAAATTAACGGACTTCAGAGGTGCAGCTCTTGGATTAGGACAGTTTGATGTTTAGTCTGTTTCACAGCTATTAAAAATGCTTGGCTTAATTAAGAAATGGAAGATTGGAAAACCTTGTGACAAGTGGTTGGTGTGAAAATTCACTG
The DNA here is from genome assembly GCA_013400235.1 of Oriolus oriolus. Classification (NCBI taxonomy): domain Eukaryota; kingdom Metazoa; phylum Chordata; class Aves; order Passeriformes; family Corvidae; genus Oriolus; species Oriolus oriolus. The sequence continues at coordinate 22,996 of VXBT01001758.1, read as the reverse complement.
TATTCTACCTCCTTTGAAGCTAAAAATACTTTACAAACAAACCAGCACTTCTTTTTCCAGTATCTTTCAGGACTGAAATGACAAAAGTCTACGAAACAAATTTAAACAGGTTTAGGTGATGATTCCATCAAGTTTAGTGTACAGAACCCATATAATGTATGAAATTTGACAGACAGACAAGATGATAAGATCCCTTGTTCTAATGTACTTAATCCCAACCTTGATTATTTAAGTCATTCCATTAAATTTATGTTACAAGTGAGGTCACTGGGCCTGTTTGAATGCTTATGGTCAAGTTCTTGCTCAAAAACCTTACAAGATTAATATTAATCAAAGCCTTTGTTATGATTACTGTTTTGTCACTGACTTAAAGATATCACCAGTATCTTCAAAACGTCTATTTGTCAGTTTGGGCTTGTAACATTTAAATGTTTCAATCTGAGATGATCATAACAGGTTTACTAATAGTCAGTGGAGAAGAAAAGGGAGTCGACCTGAACTGAGATTTTAGATCTGAAGCTGAGACAAATGTGCACCCGAAGATTTCATGTTCCTCTGCTGATGGTAGAGTGAGCACAAGGCAATTGTAATACATGTTGATGATCAGTTGTAGACATTTAAAGCTACATGAGGGGAGTCCCCTCCCTAGAGTCTGGACTTTTAGTGTTTTTATACCTACTAGCGAAAAAAATTTCTCTCTCCCTATCTCAAGTTCAGATTTTGCAGTAATGAGGTCATACTGCAAGAAAGAATGCTAAGTCATTCACACGTCTGTAGTAAGGAATTTTATAAAACCTGTTATATTCATCTTATGAAAAAACATTTCCTTCTACTGCTTCCTTAATGTATTTTTATCCAGTTAAAAAGCTTGCCCTCATTTATGTACACTTGACATGTATATACACATACACACACATAAAAATGACACTCACATGCAATCCTCAAGTCATGAGCAGTTTTGGGCTAAGTTATTTTTGCATGCTCAAATGTTACACTAACTTTAAAGTAACTTTAAAGCTCTTTCTTAATTAGACAATAAAAAATGCACAATAATTAATATTTTGATTTAGCCTAGTGTTTCGTTGCCAGTACTACTTTCCAAATAAAACAGCAAAAACCCTGAGCTCAGTTGAAATGACTTCCTGTCATTTGGAATTTCATCTATGTCCATGTCTGCCAACATACCAAAAATAGCATATGATGGATAGAATAATGACTAAATTGCCACAGACGAGTGCAATGTTTAATGGTGAAGGCCACATCTTTGCTGTTAAGACAGTTCCTGTCCATGGAGTCCATCTGCGGTTCAGCAAATGAAAAAAAACTGGTTCAAAAAAACCAGAACAAGCAACCATCAGAGTCAAAGCCTTACCACAAAGCACTGAAATGCAGAGGAAATTTTGTTAAATGAAGCTCATGAGTTCAGTGAACTCTGGATGAAACTCATAATAAGGTAAAAACAAGTAGAAATGTATTAAATGACAGGTTTTTATATTGTGAGGCCCAAACTGACAATTGCACGAGCAATTTAAATAACTTCCCACTATCATATCTATAAAATGTGTGTCAATATTCTTCACCAAAAAAGGCATTGTAGACTTTCACAAAAAAAGAGGAATCCAGATGAGGACAGGTGTGCAAAAGGTTTTTCAGTAACAGAATGCATCTGTCTGATTTCTGAATTGGAGGTGTGACATAATACTTACTGAGATGAAACTGTGCCGTATGGAAATATTTTGGGTTTGCATTGATTCTGATGTTTGTAGTTATTTTACAAATTATTGTCCATAAGGTAACAGAACTACATCTGCTATTCAATAAACTGTGTTTAAAAACACTTCGTATATTAATCTTTTAATATGAACACCAGAAGTAGAAAAAGTACACTGAAAATCAACTGACTAACCAGTGATATGGAATGACTTCCATGAAGACTCTGTAGACAGATGAGGAATTTTCAGCAAGAGACAAATACGAGACATATGCAACAGAGGTCTTTAAAATCCAGAAGGGACTCACACATGATCATCTGTGATTGTCAAACTGAAGCATAGGGCAGGAGTTCAAAATGATCCTGATCTGTAAATGAAATTGACTGAGAAGGAAATGAAATGGATATTTAAGAAGGGCCATTGTAAAGTAAGAATAATCATAGAGTCATAGAATCTTTTAGGTTGGAGAAACACAAGGTGAGAAAAACCATTTTACAGCAGTTCTTAAGAAAAGGCTCTGAGATTACTAGGAAACAGAATTTCTCTGTGACATTTTTTTTTGAAGAAAACAATCAAATAGAGGTGTTTAAATGGGAGTTAAGGTTGCAAGACATGTACATGATTCCTCTCCTCTACCGAGCAACATTAAAATATCAGCTGGAATTCAAGTTTGGATACTTCGGTCATAGTATGTAGCATAAATTAGGAGTCTTCATGAAAACAGGGAAAACAATGACAAGTGTGGAAAATGTAATGTATGAGAAAAGAATGAAATTAGTGGTGCCTCTTACCTTAAAGAACAGAAGATTTAGAGAGGTCGTGAAAACACCCATCAAATATATAAAAGAGTTTTCCAAAACCAAAAGAGAATAATCTGTTTTCCATAGCTGTGGCAGATAGGAGCAGTAGTAAATTACTATTGTTTGGTTGGAGCTCTTTTTTAATAAATTGAACATGTTTGATAAAAGGAAAATATTTTAAAGGGAAGAGGGCAAAGACCAGAACATATTCAACATATATTGTGCCATCTATGTCACTCAAACACTGTCAGAAATAGATATACATGATCATGCTGGCACAAAATTAGACAGACATAGTGATTTCTAAAGTAATGGCATTGTTATTTTATTATGATTTTCATAAGAATCTAGTGACATTCAGCCATGTGTTAAATTAAAAAAAAAAATGGAGCTCAGAATTACAGGATAACATTGAATCCAAAAGTATGAATAACTTGATGAAGAGATTAAACAGATTTGCCTATGACAGTAAGTAAGTAGAACAAGCAGTGGTCTAATGCTGTAATGTTTATATAGGATTGCTACATAGCTCAAAAATACACTGGAAAGATTATTTTGAGGCAAGCTTTTAGGCTTACAGACTTCTACATATGCTTTTAAAATCTTTTAATGTGAAGATACCTTCCAGAAAAATGTCTTAGAGTCCCTACTGTTCATCCTGGTGTTTTTTACCTTTCCTCTTAGTAAAATGTAAGATTAGAGAGACGGCAGAAGCAGTGCTCTGCAGAAGATCACTTGATGTTTCAGGAATAAATTATTTATCTTAATTGATGCAGAAACTTCCATTCGGCTTCCTCTTCTGGAACGAGTAAAACATAAAAAACACAGATGAAGATCTGAGAGAAATAGCTATTCATTCAGTTTTTTGATTGAGGTACACACATTTTATTCCTTGAGGGAGGAAAGAGGAAGAAAAAGGAATGAAAATTATAATAGCATATCTCCTCGGCAGATGGTTCAAAGGGATATTGTCCTTCCAAAGGAACTGAAAGAATAATTCTCTGTCAACAAGGGAGTTTGGAGATAATGCAGTTGGAAAGGCCTCTCATCGCAGAGGAAGTAGAGGCCTGGGAAAGTTGGTGAAAAGAAAACAAGTAATATCAGCAAATTGAATTGGAGGGTGCAGTTACTGGGAAAATAAGAAAAACATATGAGTTTATTCATTAATTTTTCTTGTAAGAAGAATACTTTAAAAGATTTTTATAATTAGACTTCTGTAAAACTTTTTTATTCAGAAATAATGTTTGTAAAATGATCAGTAAAAATCTGATTGAATATAGGATTTTTTAAAGTAAGTACCAAATTCTCATGAGAAGGCAGTCTGTAATACTTTTGAAAATATTTGTTAATAAGAGGAAAGCCTTGGCAATAGGGTGCAAAAATTGTTAGATAGAAATGGAAATTGAAAAAATGGATGCTTCTGTGGTGATTGTGATGCTTCAAGATTGGGGTGTCTAGAAAAATTTAAAGACAAGAATTTCACAATTTTCATAAACTTGAGACCCAAGCAATGTTTACTGTGCTTCCAAGTCCGGCAACAGAACCTAGCTCATTTTTGCAAGTATATGCTCTGAAAAGTAGGATCAGTTCTTTGTTTGCTTCAGTGGCTCAGTCTGAATGTAATAAAAACCTATTGTTTAGATTAGAGGCACTTCCAACTAATGTAAATAATTATAAGAGAAGACACACCTTTCCTGTATTAGTAGTTTTGTGCACATTATTTTCTGAGCTCTTAACCCAGGGTGGTACTATAAGACCTCAAAGTGACAGCACTTCCCAGAGTACTTAGAGCCCTGTCAGGAAATAAAAACACGAGGAATTTCTGGATGGGTGGATGAAGATGGGCTCCTGCTTCTCGAGGCTGTGTTTGAAACGTCAGGACAGAGCCCATTTATTCTGGATGCCACTGAATGACATTAATGTGGCACAATGCCACAACAAATATAGCTCACCTTGCTGCCATTCTGTCAGACATATCTGATCTTTGCTAGGAGTCAGGCTTAGAAACAGCACCAGGCAAAAATAGCTACGCAGTTTGTTAAGTGGACTTACCAGTCTTAGTCCAGGTTGCAGAACAAGGAAAAGACACCATATTTTTTAACTCACCTAACACTGTGCAAACATCAGGCTGTTCTTCAGCTATACAGGTGAGGAGCATCATGTTTATTATTCACCCCAACAAGTATATACTAATATACTGTTCATTTAACTTCATATGGGTATAACATATAATAAATTCATGTATGTGAAAATGTATTTATGTGTAGATATATATTCAGAGACATATCAGCAGATAAATCTCATCCTATGAAAGGTGTTTCAGTACAATCACTTTCTGTGATTCCTGCAGAATCCTATTCTGTAGGAATGCCCACATAGCATGAAGTAAGTGTATCTTATGCCACAAGAACAAGTTTTGAGTTTACTTCAATATACAGAACTATACTGTTTTTCTACCAGTTATTTGTGCGTTCACAAAGGCTTTGGTATTCATGTGTGAAAGAGGGTGTTGAGTTGTGATACTCAGTTTCCTTATTGATACCTTCTGAATTCTTTATCTTCATCTTTACTGGACGGGGACAGGGACAGAAATTGTCACCAAGACTGAGGTACTTAATGCCATCCTTTCATCAGTCTTTAACAGAAATGTGGGTCATCCTCAGGGCAACTGGCTCCCTGAGCTGGTAGACAGGGGCAGGAAGCAGAAAAGAACCCCTTTCCATGAGAAACTAATTAGTGACCTGCTGTGCCAGTTAGACAATCATAAGTCTGTGAGGCTGGAGGGGATCACTTGAGGGTACTGAGGGAGTTGTCAGAAGATCTCACCAAGCCGCTCTCCATCATTTATCATCAGTGCTGGCTGACTGGAGATGTCCCAGATGACTAGAGGTTGGCCAAAGCGATGTCATCTACAAGAAGGGCTGGAAGGAGGATCCAGGCAACTACAGCAAGATTATGGACCAGTTCATCTTGAGTGCGGTCACATAGGACTTACAGGACAACCAAAAGATCAGAACCAGTCAGCAAGGGTTTAGGAAGAACAGGTCCTCTGACCAAGCTGACCTCTTTTTATGACCAGATGACCCACCTAGTGGGTGAAGGAAAGCCTGTGGATAGCTAGCTAGACTTCAGGGAAACCTTTGACACCATCTCTCACGGCATTTTCCTGGAAAAGCTGGAAGCCCACGTCTTGGACAGGTGCACTCTTTGCTGGGTTAAGGACTGGCTAATGTCCAGGCCCAGAAAGTGGTGGTGAATGGTGCTGTATCCAGTCGGCAACCAGTCACTAGTGGTGTTCCACAAGGCTTGGTATTAGGCCCAGTCCTGTTTAATATCTCTGCTGATGATCTGAATGAGGGGAATTGGTGCACCGTCAGTAAATCCACAGATGACACCGAGCTGAGTGGGAGTCTAGATCTGCTAAAATGTAGGAAGGCTCTACAGAGGGACCTGGACAGACTGGATCGATGGGCTGAGGCCAACACATGAAGTTCAACAAAACCAAGTGCTGGGTCCTGCACTTGGGTCACAAAAACCCCAAGCCACTACAGGCTTGGGGAAAGAGTGGAGGGAAAGCTGCTTGGTGGAAAAGGACCTTGGGGTGCTGATCAGCATCCAGGATATGAGCTAGCATGTGTCCAGGTGGCCAGGAAGTCCAGTGGCATCCTGGCCTGTATTAGCAATAGTGTGGCCAGCAGGATCAGGCAGGTGATTGCCCTCCTGTAATCGTCACTGGTGAGGCAAGTTCTATGTTCAGTTCCTGGACCCTCAATTCAGGAAATGTACTGGGGTGAGCCCAGACAAGGGCAACAGAGCTGGTGAATGGTCTGGAGCACAAATCCTATGAGGAGCAGCTGAGGGAGCTGGGGTTGCTTAGCCTGGAGAAGAGGAAGCTCAGGTGAGACCTTATCGCTCTCTACAACTACCTGAAAGGAGGTTGTAGCCAGCTGTGGGTCAGTTTCTTCTCCCAGACAACCAGTGGCAGGAGAAAGGGACATAGCCTTAAGCTGCAGTAGAGGAGGTTCAGGCTGGACATTAGGAAGAATTTTTCATAGAAAGGATTGTCAAGCATTGGAATGGGCTTCCCAGGAGTTGGTGGAGTCACCATCCCTGGAGGTATTTAATAAGTCTGGATGTGGCAGTTAGTGCCATGGTCTAGTTGACACAGTGTTTTTCTGTCAAAGTTTGGACTCGATGATCTCAAAGGTCTTTTCCAACCTCATTGATTCTGTGATTCTGTGAGGGCTCATAAACAATTTATACAGAAAGACTATCTATCTATCACTTCAGAGGCAGACAAGAAGTAGAAGGACTATCTAGAGATTGTTGGTCTGATGAATATCTGTTGCTAAGCGGATGTTCACACATCATGTCATCATTAGCAAATACTGCGGCACAACTCACACTATGGGACTCAGCTGGTGTTGAGGGCCTGGTATGTCAACACTATATGCTTTTTAGGACATTTCACAAAATCTAGGGTGGTCCCATGGGCTGAACATCCATTATCAGTTTTGAGAAATTAAGTTTGTTCCTTGCATACATCTTGATGTTACTTTGCATTTTACAAATCCATTTAGCACTCACTCTTTCAGACTACATTGTGAGGAGAGTGGCTCCACAATTATCAGGAGATTTGGTTTCAAAAGTGCATTCCTGATCTGACCTAAAACTCAATTACAGTTACACCCAGTGTATTTTGCACTAACAGGGATAGGCCTCTTGGCATACACATTGTGGAATTTGAGTACTAGATTGTTTAAAACTACCTAAAATTGAACTGTTGCAAGATTGAGGCTCTGGCCAATTGTGTGAAAGGGATGTGTTTGTCTCTGCTAGTGCTCTAAGAACAGCTATAAAATTAAATTGAAATGTCAGGAAGACAAACATGAGGGTTTATAAGACTATTGTGCACAGATGCTTCAACTATTTAAGTGCACAAGACAGTGTGTCTGCTTATGCCATCAGTCTCCAGTCCCAAATAAATAAGATAGGAAAGGAAAGGAAAGGAAAGGAAAGGAAAGGAAAGGAAAGGAAAGGAAAGGAAAGGAAAGGAAAGGAAAGGAAAGGAAAGGAAAGGAAAGGAAAGGAAAGGAAAGGAAAGGAAAGGAAAGGAAAGGAAAGGAAAGGAAAGGAAAGGAATTAGATTTGATCTTTAGAAGTGTGAATATAATCGCTGACATGCAACTCCGCCTCAAACAGCTTCTTTTTAATTTCTTCAAGTCACAAATTTCTTTTTATACTTCTTTATGTGACTGCTTTGTGGATTTTTTTTTCATACTATTTATTTTCTACATTAATGCTTGATATCTGCTCATGCATGCATACTTTATTTTGCTTTTGCACAAGAGAGCCAACAATGACTTTCTATGAATAAAAGAATTGCTGTACAGATGGTTGTAGGTGTCTACTTCTTCCTGCAATGACTTTTTTCCTTAAATATCTGTGGGGATAGAGGAGGAAGAACAGGAATTAAGGGAGGACTGTTATAAACAGAACTATAGACCTCCTTCATGTGGCTGTGAACAGGTTACACTAGGCTTGGCCTTGAACAGTCCAAACCCCTGCAGGGCAAGTTCACTGGAGTGCAGTGGCCTGCTATTAGAGGGCTGTGCTTTCTAACACCTGGGCAATGAATGGAGTTTCCAGCTAGTAATTAGACACCTCTTGCAGGCAGCAGAAGAGCCCTTTTTTGTACATTGTTTTCAAAGACGGGGGTGGGGATGGGGCACCTAAAACTCAGAAAGAAAAAGCTTCCTGTATGGTGTTTCACATTAGCTTACACTCTGTCAGGAAAAAAACCTGGGACTGAAGTTAGTTCCATATTAAATTTCATAAGGGGACATTCCTGCTGGATTCTACATTTTTTTTTTACTCTCTTAAAACTCAATATTATATTACAGGTATTGAAAATAAATGTGTTTTGCAAGCTAATGGGTAATGAGGCACTTAAGAGAAATCCTTGGACCCCTACATCTCTCTGGAGCCCAGAGAAGTTAGCATTCATTGACAGCTCCAAGGGGATTTATTTAAGCCTAAAATAAGTATTTCTTTGGACTTAATTATAGGAAGTGCTTAAGCTGCTGAATTCAAATGCCAAAAAGGATTCATTTAGTCCGAAGAGAATCTTTTCCTGTTCTGAAATTAAATCTCTCAGAACAGTTTGAAACAAGCAAGAAAAAAGAGGAGTGAACATTACCCATTTTTTGGTGCTTATGTTTATTTTTGACCATCAGTTTATCCCTATATGATAAAAACTCCTGTTGCTTGGAAGGCAGCTCTTGATCACCTCTCTGATACTTTCTGAAACAGGTATGACAAACGCTTTTGTTACAACAATGAGAAAACACCTCAAAGTTCAAAGAATTTAATAGTTTGAAAAACAAGGGGTTTATGGCTTCTGTGGGTTTTCATATGTATATACAGTCTGTGATTAGCACAGGAATGATTGACTATTGGTTGTTAATTTACAGCTTTATTGCAGTCTGTCATACAACTCTTATTAGAATTTGAATGTCAGAAATTCTGACAAAGTGCTAAAATCAGATAGCTGGCCCTGATCTCTTAGCAGGTAGGAAGTCCCAGTAGGCTGAAATTGCCTAAAGGCTCAGTATGACTCACAAGCACAAAAAGGTCTATATTGACAGCCCATGCACCTGTAGAGAAACACAGGTATCCCTGTTTGTAGTAGTCATCAATATTTGAGGCACACTTTCTGATCAATGGAACTATATTAAACTATATTTACTTATTTTTCTTGAATTATTTTATGTGGAAATAGGGACTTAATTGTGTCTTTGTTTGCTTGCCTGACTATTCTCTCCTGACAGAATAAATAAAGGTAATAAATACTACATCTCTCTATTTTTCTCAGCTTATACCACTAGGAGTTATCTATCAGTTTTGACCAACGTATCCTGTGTTTTCCAAACCTCCTGACCTACACCTCCTTTAATTTCTAAGTCAGTCTTTCCCTATCTTCTTAATAGTGTAACGGCTATGGTAGTCTGCTGATGATAATAAAAGGGACTTTATATAAATGCTTTGGTGAAGTAAAATAGGGTGATTTGATTTGTTGTTGTGGTTCTGTCTTGAAAATAAAATGAACTCTCTTTTGTCCTCAGGTCTATACCTGACATACGGGCTAAAGTATCTGACTCTGAATTCTTTGAAATTCTCTGGCTTGCCTGAAATCACTGGTATCACATTGCTCTGAAGACTGTACTAACCTTAGCCGGGTGGAAACAAATGTCTCACCAATCCATCAGTTAACTGAGCTATTCTGTTCCTTCAGTTCCTCAGGACGTCTAAGACAACTGGCCTTCCAACACTCCAGTTTCTCTGAAGTTCTGTCACTACAAGGCACGGATTCTGAGAAGGGGACAAGAGAAAAATACGGACATTTTGACTTTTAGTTAAACCCCAGTTCCTTCAGCCCAGCTAAATACTAGCATAGTCACCTTGGAAAGTCACTGTGTCCCAGAGAATGGAAAAGATACTCTTCACATGGTGTTGAACCACTTCTGTCTCACAGGCTGCTATAATCTAATTGAACAAATGCACGTATACATTCTGTGCACTTGATTGGAAAACTGCGGGTTTGCGCTGTAATCAAACCAAGCATATGACTGAACATCTGACATAATGAAGAGCTGCTCTCTTTTTTTACTAATATTTATATTGGCTTTATTAGAGTGTAAAACACTCATTGGACAGGCAATTGAAAATTCAGCACTGATGGAAACCCAAAAAAAAAGAAAAATCCAGCTAATCAAACTGTATTACAATCTATGAAAACATTGATACAGTTTTTCTAGAAATTTTAGAGTTAAAAATAATAACACACCAACTCACTTGAACAGTTAAAAAGTCCAAACAACTAAGATGACTTCAGGGTTCATATGACTTTAATATGTTGTAAAAGCATTAAAAAATATGTCCTGAAGTGTAGAGTTTACACGATTGCCAGTTCTTTATACTGCATTTATCAAGTTAGCATGATTTTGTACAGCAGCTACCTTTTTATACCACAGAGTCTTTTTAGCCATAGAGTTTTGAATCCTGTTAACCACTTTCATTAATAGTGGTGATTTGTTTCTTTTTTTCTTTGTTTTTAACCTTGACATTCTCACAAAGCATTTCTATTATTTATCCTTTTTTTCCAATCAGACACATATGAGTGTGTGGGTGTACATGTTAATAGATATATATACTCAGTTACATAAAAACACACAGGTATTTATTCTATATATTTCAGGGAGTTCAATAGATTCTGATGTACAAAAACAAAGCTTCCAAGAAGAACCTAGGATTCAAACTGGTAGAAACTAATGAAGAACTGCTGTGGCCAATGGCGTGAGTTTTCAAGAGAAGAAAAGTCTCCATTAAATATCATAATTTCTTACAGTTATAATACTGAATATTGTATTTGGTATCATAAATATATTTACACTTATTATATATTAAATAATTACATAGAAACCTATTAACTGTAGATCAGTTCAATTAATTAAAAGCATATGTCAATATGAAATGATTTTGTTACAAACTAAAGAAAAAATTATTGGCTAAAAATTTTTCACAGTTAATTTAATTTATTGTTTATAGCATTATTGTTCTTTCTAGATGGGTGTAATCACTGAATGCACGTTTGAAAAGATTGCTCTTCTGTTTTGAATTTCAGGGAAGTTGTGTTATTTCAAGTTCTGGGGTACATTACTCTGTGCATTATAGTAGAAGGAAAAATTATGTCAAAAAGCATATATTCAAGTTTGGTTTTGTTTTCTTTTGATGAATCATGGTATTAAAACTTATTTTGGAAGAAAAAAAGTTAGAAATCTTCTGAGGTTTTTCTTTTTTCTTTATTTCCTGGACACTGAACTGAACTGCTGATGTTCTTCCAGACATTCTTTCTCTCCTACTTAAGAACTGGTATTTAATAATATAATCTGTAATTAGTAGTGGAATAATTTCAGTTTGCAACACTGGGAGAAGCAGAGGGACAAATAAGGGGAACACCTTGGAAGAATACCACAGCAGCTGCACACTGTGCAATTGCATTTGTAAAATACGTAAAAGGTCACTTGGCTGATCTTTAGGTTTTTTTGTAAAATACAGTATGTCCTGTTTCAGGAACTGGGGCCAGATGTACATCTTAAGCAGAATTTGACCCTGTTAGTTCAAGGAAGCTGGAACAAAGCCTTCACAGAATTAACGTTTAAAATTCACCATAGCATGCAGATTCTAATTTAAGGAGTTGGCTACTTACAAATCTACAGTTTTAATTACACTTATCTCAGATGGATCAAAAAAGATATTCTAAATAGTATTCTATCAGTATTCTAAGCAAACCATGTGCAGGAAAAACTAACAAAAATTTTCAAATCCTTCAACTTGTTACACAGTCCACAAAAAAGTACAGCTGTTAGTATTCTTAAAATACAAGCATAAATAGAATCTCTACTTTCACTTTTCTATAGTATGAGTACGTTTGTCTAATGAATTGAAATATAATTATTTAATGCCAGCGCTTTGCAATCCACTCACAGTTTTAATGTCTGTAAACATGCTGATCTGCAAAAGATAAAGGATAAACATCTAAATCCTGTTTCTAGAGAGAATGTTAATGAAATTTATATTTAATTTTAAACTTGAAAAGTGTGAGTGGAGGTAGCAGCAAAACAAGAAGTCATAATATTACTTTCAGCATCACAGAAAGACACACTCCCTCTTTTAAAGCAGAAAACCAGGTCACAATCCAGCATTGAAACACAACATAAAAAATGATCAATGTAATTTCATGGTTGTGGATACAGACAAACATTGTCAACCTCCCCAACTGCTTTAATTTCAGGCTTATCTAAATCAACAGGCTGGTGTTCAGTCCTCCTTCTCCAGTACTCAGTTTAATTCAAATTTTGAATATATAAACTCTATACACTTTAGTGGTTCAGGAAGGAAGTACAGTTTAAACCTGGTATTTTAGAAACTAAGCACATCAATGGTTATTTTATGTCGGAAAGCAATAAAGTAATAAAGATTCTCAGCACATTTTAGGAACATTAAAATGATTGAAAAAATTGCCCACTGTCTTTAACACCAGGATTTTATCCCGTGTTGCTTTTGTCTTATAGCTTTATGCTATTTTGAACAGTATTGATTGCACTGGGGAATCTGTTTTCATCTTGCAGAAATCCTGAGTTGCAAAAGGGTAAATTGTCAATGTGATGAGTCATAAAACTAAACTTAATTAGTACTTTTCATTCCAGGTCAAACCTTTCTGAGGAATCTGCATATTCAGATCTGCTTGTACTGACATCACAGTGAGAGCACTGGTCAGTGTCTTCAGTCTTTTCCTTTTCAGTCCTTAAGCAAGTTTCCAACAAAGGTGATTTCAACCATATAATTAAAGCTTGCATTTTCAAAGACATTTATTTGGGGAAAGATGCAAAGTAGTTTTTCAGACCATTTTTTCCCACCATTATGAAATCAATCCTTTAACACTTCCACATTTGCTGTGTATTTGCTAGTATTTGCTGATCAAAAAGGACATTCTTACTGCCCTCTGATCCTTGATTTTTGATTCAAATTGTACTAGGCCCTAACCCTGTATAGTAGTTCCATTACATAAATTCACATCAAGATATTCAAGCCTATGTTTAAAGCAGCAGAAACCTGTTTTATCCAGTCCTTTCTCATCTTCATTAATCGCCCAAATAAAAAGATAAAGTACAAAGACCTCTTAACATATATTTGGAGGAAAAAAAATGAACAACTCTTGTTAATCTTTTTAACCCGGTTTTATCTAGCTCTGATCACATGGCCTATGTATATTGTAAACAATTTAATCAGGGATGTTTTGGCTTGGTGTGGTTTGGGTTGGGTTTTTTCCCTAATTGCTTTGGAGTTCTTACATTTATTTATCCTTATCCAGAGTAATGGCTTCAGGATTTCCCATAAGAAGGCTGAGACGCGAAAGATGATATATCAGGAAATGAAAACTTAAATTTCCCGAAGGAAAATGCATTTCACTTGGGGATTTAGAGCAGATGTTTACATTTTTGCTGTTTTTGAGGAATAACACATGTCTCTTGCATTGATTTGTTTATCAAATAATGATATAGAATAAGATTGTTCCTCTAGTTTGTAATGAGAAACAAAACAGAGGTTTAGATACCAGAAATAAGAAATAAGAAGATACATTACAAACCTCAGAATAAAGGAAAAGAGCTCCTTCAATTTATACCTTTGGGGATTTTTTGGGGATTTTTGAGAAGAGCACCCATTTTGTAAAACAATCCATTAATATAGTAAAGCCTAGAAAAGGAGAAAATCTTCATGACCTTTAGAACCCTATCATGTCGGGATGGAGATTTGCCTTCTTATTGAGCAGACAACTGTGGGTCCCTAAAAAGACTCATAAGAGTTACTAGGTCAGCAAAAGTTTCAACCGTAAATATAGACTGTCTCTGTGCCAGAGCCATTGGTTCAAGTTTCTCCCTTGCTGAAATTCATGTCAAAACACCTAGTGCATCCCAAGCTTATACTATTTTTGAGGAATATTTCCATGTCCTTTGTAAGAACAGCAAACATCACCAAACCAAGTGAAAATGTGCCATACAATTTAATCTTTATCTCTTTTATTACTTAAGAATCTCAAGTGAAAAACCGCTCTGAATAGGTCAAGGTACTCTTTATGCTCCACAAGTGTCAAACCTTTTCCTCCCTTCCCTAGAGGAAATTAAGATTTATATGTTTAGGAGTACCCTATAGGTTTCTTTGGTTTGGTTCTTTCTTTGGTTTTTGCCTCCCCATGTTTTAGTCAAGAGAAAGCATAGTGGCTCTTGAAAAGAAAACACATAACTATTTTGTAGATTTACCCTAAGTATTTATCCCATTTTTCTGTCATTCATAGCTAAGGGACCACCAGTAAGCTTAGTGCAACATCTTGGCCTTCATTAACCACATTATAGGTTATCCCTCCTGAAAAGTCTTTCCTTGTCTTATTCTGTGTCACTTCATGGGTTAAGTGCCTTAGAAAATGGGATATTTTAAAGAAGTAGATTATCCATTCATGGCTGCTTGTGTTCTTTCCCCCCACTTTTGTTCCTTTCTTTGCCTTTTCAGTGTAAGATAGAAAAGAACAAAGAGATTTGAAGAAAAGTCAAAATAATCAGGTTGAATCCCCTTCACCTCAGATATGCAGGAGTTAAATTCTGCAGTTCAGGCTCTGAAGCTGTTCAATAAATTGAGAAGTGTATGTTGAGGGGAAAACATGGGGGGAAGCCAAGGAGAACATTCTTTTATGGTGTTTTGTAGCCTCTGGGAAAGGAAAGCATTGCTCTTTCAGAAGAGTCAGATTAGTGCTCTCCTTCAAGCACCTCATCTGGAGAAACTTTTCTGTGGCTGGCTATAATCACTGTCATCTGGAAAAGAAGGGAAATGCTGTTTTTGTAATGAACTATATGATTAATTTGGAGCTGTCCAGCAGGGTGCGGGCTCATTGACAGTTTTTCATTCTGATGCAGTCACTCTTCCTTCAGCAACAAACCTATTGAGACAATTTGGAAAGGCAATTGTTAGTGCTGTGTCGTTTAAGTAAAACATGAATGTGATATCAATGATAAGATTACTTGAACAGTGAAAACTGAAAAGGACATGGGCATTTGTTTCTAAGAGTTTTCAGATCATGTGCTTTTGTGCTTTAGGCAGGGAAGGAGATCCATTGATGTAGTCATGACAGTTCATTTGTTGTAAAGATAAGAATGTGCTAGGATTTGATTTTGTTCTTATTGTTACTTAGCTATTATGTTAAGGCAACAGGGTTCTTTGGGTAGTTCATAAAGTTTCCTCACATCTCTAATGCTTTACACACAGTTAATTCCACTTTTCACCACCATCCTAGTGAGAGAGGGGAACAGTTCAAAGAGATTTTTTATTTAATCCAGTCACAATCATATTATTTTGTCCTGGCAGGCAGAGAATTATATCTTATTCCATAATTTCCCAAATACAACAGATCATAAATAGTGTAAGTATCAAAGTTTTGTACTGTAACATTGTTACAGGTTTAAAACCTCTCTTTTAAAAATAAGTAGGATCATGTCTTTTGTATCCAGGATCACTGCAACAGATCTGGTGTTTCTGTAATAGCAGGAGAGATTTACGATTTGAAAATATCCTGATATAGTGACACTGTCTTAATTACACCATTTTCAATATAGTGCTATTGAAAAACAACACAACTAATATCCTATAAGCTAGGTGGTTTTGAAAGGGAAGAACAGAGAGTAAAGTGCTATGACAAAAAAAAAAAGGTTTTTCATTTTATAGATGACTGAAGAGTCACAATTTCTGCTAGAGCACTGCTGTATAAAATTTCTGGACATTTCTTGAATTTGTCACTCTAAAGCGAACAAAACCTCAAAGGTCTTTGAATGATGAAAAGAAATGCATACAGTGTATGTACACTGTATATTATTATCTGGTCCTACATTTTTCTTCACAGTTGTAGATAAGCATGCATCTAAAATAAATATGATATATTTTCTATTGAGATTTTATTAATTCAGAGTTCAAATGACCTAAGTTTTACGGACAAATTCAAATTTTCATAAAACTCTTTTTTTCCCCTCTCTCTTCAATCCAAAAAGAAATTCTGAAATTTCTTTTCAGAAAGGTTAATTTATGTGAAAGCTGTGTTGAGAGGTAGTAAAATACCTCTCAAAAAAAGTGGTGAAAAAAAGTCTGAACATGCAGAGGGCTATGTATCCCTGCATCCTCCCAGTGCTCTGCTGGAGTTAATATATTCACACACAACTGGAGGATTAGATACTCAAATGGTGACAAAGCTAATTATTTATATCTTAATCTGTAATCCACAACCCAGTTTCACACTTACTCTTGCAAGATTGATTCTGAGTGGACTTCTAATACTGTAGAAGTGTTTCTAATCATATGAAAGATTTTTATAGATGAGGAAAGCAATTTTTGGCCTAAACACAGTTTTCTTATATGGATCAAAATTTCCACAAATGTTCAAATCCCAGTCTTCATATTTTAGTGCTGTTATCTAATATGCGGATTCATTTCGTAGATTGAAATAATAAAGGAATATGTTAATTTTAGAAAAAAAATAGATAGGTATCACTGAAACGGATCATTTAATGACGTTATGTAAACTTTTTCTTATTAGAGCTCTGCTGGATGTTTAAATACATCTGAACTAACTGACATGAACATAAATTAAGATTTATAACTTTTAGTCAATTATATGCTTACCCAATTTAGCTCTGACATTTCCATCCAAAACAGATTAGATAAAAATACTTTTACTATTTTCTTAATATTGATGATATTATCAAGGGCTAACATTTTCTGAAGAAAACAAAAGAATAAAAAGTTTGGTTTTTTAAATGTAATTAACATGACCATAAATATTTTTACTTTTTAGGGAAAGACAAGAAAAAATTATCTAAATCACATGTTTTAAACAGTTTCATTTAGGCTGTGTCTTCCATTTGACTTAACTTTCCCCTCACTGGCTCTCATAATCATTGCCTTGCTGCAATATTACCTCTAGGTACTCTGACTAATTTTTGCTGGGCAGTTTAAACCAGTGATGCAAAGTCAGGAAGTGACAGTCAGGTGCTTCATCTCATGTATTTTTTTTCTTTAAGAATAAGTGAGTTATTTTATATTTGTACAAATTTATTTTCATCAAGGCATGCAAGGGGGTTGATGGGAGTTGATTCAAGCTCTGGTAACAGATTTTTACAGTAAAAATAATTAACAATTTCTCCCTATCACTATATTGTCTTCCAGGCTTACCACCCACTTCAGATGAATGATGACCTCTCATTAACAAGAACATAATGTAATATCCATTAAAAAAGTTTACAATAATTATTTTGCAAAAATAACTTGAGAGGGTTGAGGGAAAAACACTTTAGGCCTAAAGATACTGTATTAGCTAATGCCTCAATGTTTCTCATAAAATTTAGGAATCTTTAAGAGAATGTCTGTAAACGTTAATCCAAAACCAGAAAGGCCCGTGTGTACATATACTATGTATTATTTCATATTCTACCCAGCAAGGCTAACCACTACTTATTCATAGAGTGCTACCTAAACTTAGCAGTTTCAATTCTATGTAAAGGCCAAAGAATTTGGTCTTTACCTTTACTGTGCTCTGAATGCCAGTGAGTCAGGACAGATTTATTTTAAACTGAATTGATGATTTTACAAGGTACAGGATATTTGGTACTTTAAAACAATTATCTCTATAGGAAAGATCAGTATTTTAAAAATGACACAATACAATTAGGTTGTCATGCTCATAATAGCTCAAGTACTTCTGCATGGGACTGTACTGTGCAGGCTAATTATACCTTAAAATGTACCTAACACCAGCTTGATGCCTCTCCTACGACTATACAGCTGTTAATATTGCAATATTTATCTTGTTGTATTTAGTTCTCAATCTCCATTAGAATCAGAATTCACTCTTTTATTCTCTTATAAGAATCATGTTTAAACGTGTGTTTGTATCCCTTTTACAATTATTGAATTGAAGACAACTTTTGGAATTAATCTCGATCATCTCTTTACTGACCTTGAAGGATTTGGAGAACCTGAAACTTAAATCTAAAATATTTTAATTTCTCTCTCATTTTCTTTCTGCTTAATCTGTAATAAAGCTTTCAGACTAAATAATTTTTATTCTACCAACATAACTACCCTAAACCAAACCTTGGCTTACTGTAAGAGTTGTTGCAATATTGCTTGTAAATGTCAGATGACACCTCAGACCTATTTTGTATACTGAGAAATAAGGAGACAGTTTACAGACTAAAAAAACCCCAAAGTCATCATTATGATATCTTAATAGTTGAAGGAACAGGGAATTAAATTAATGAATGGATTTTGATACTTATTAATCATGCTAAAACAGTATTAAAAATTTATGGATCTCTGAAAATTTTCAGAATTCTTTTATATCCTCTAACACACCAGGGAAGCATTCAAAGCCCATAGGAAACTGTATTTCTCCTAGTGGCCATATGTATACAGCCGTTCAGCTTTTGGAATATTCCTCAAACCCTCTGACCAATACCTGAGGTGCAGTGGGATTCTCATATTGTCTATTTAATTCTAGGAAGAGCGCCAATGGTGCTTTCAAAGCAGTGCTAGTCAAAAAGCAGGCAGATGAAGAAGTTAATCTACTCCCTCATATCTGAAGGTCTATTGCCTAGACCTCCCACCCAGGCACTGGTAACTGATGGTTCACCTATGCCCTTTCCCCAAGTCCGGCTGCTAGTTGGAAGGCAAATTGTACATCTCATAGAACAAATGTTTTGTAGGTGCGTTGTGAAGTCTCTAAGGTTGAAACCTTCCATTAATAAAAGTTTTTCAGGACACGGAGACGACCCTTGTTGGATAAAATACACCTTCAGTGCCACAAAGTATATGACTTCTGATTGGGTATTGTTTTCTAGGTGATGCATGAAGTCTTAAACGATCTTAAACTCTAGGTCCACTTTCTAACTTATCATCTGCACGTCCAAATGCTTGAGACTGGACACCCAAGCTGGTCCCCAGTCCTGGCTCAGCGGTCCCCAGTAGTTCTGGGGGCTCCCAGTGGTCCCTGTCACTGGCCACAATCTTGGCCCGTTCTACTCAGCCCCTGTGGGATGCTGCCTGTCAGAGACTGCAACTGCAACGTGTGCTGGCACTCATACCAAAAATTGCCAATTGCAGAAAGACTTTCCGAAAAATCATATTATTAGCAATATCATCTATCATTGTCTTCGTATCTAATCTTTCAACACCTCTTAACTTTAATAGGGCTGCCTTAGTAGTAGCTTCAAGAGACATGGGTAAGAAAAAATGAGAGAGCTAGCCAAAGACTTGCTTGGAGAAGATCAGAGGATATCTGTGATCAGTGGAGGTACCAATAAGAGGAAACTATAATTGATTAAAAGTTTTTGCAACTTGCAGCATTTCAGAGATGCAGTCTCCCTCCTCCCCCACAAAAACTCACACCCAGATGTCATTAATAGGGCTGAAATTGCAAAGCTGTGGAAAAATGTTTACACCTAAGGTGAAGTAATAAAATTGTATACAGGGATGTAAGCAAATAGAAGATCATGAATTATACACTCAAACATGCCTTGTTCAAAGAGAATCACAGAATTATTTAGGTTGGAAAGCAACTTTAGGCACGTCAAGTGCAACAATTAACCCAGCACTGCCAAGTCCACCACTAAACCATGTCCCCAAGTGCCACCAACTACATGTTTTTAAGTACCTCCACAGCTGGTGATTCCACCACTTCCCTGGGCAGCCAGTTCCAATGTCGGACAAGACTCTCTGTGAAGAAATTTTTCCTAAAATCCAATGTAAACCTCTCCTGGCTCAGCCTGAGACTTCCTCTTGTCCTGCTGCTTGTTACCAGAGAGAAGAGACTAACCCCCACCTGACCACAACCTCTTTTCTGGTAGTTGTAGAGGGCAATGAGGACCCCCCCCCACTCCAAACCTCCTTTACTCCAGGCTAAACCATCCCAGCTCCCTCCGCTGTTCCTCATAAGTCTTGGGCTCCAGCCCCTTCATCAGATTCATTGCCCTTCTCTGGACACACCCCAGCACCTCAGTGACTTTCACGTAGTGAGGGGCCAAAAACTGAACGCAGGATTCAAAGTGTGGCCTCACCAGTGCCGAGTACAGAGGGGCAGTCACTGCCCTGGTCCTGCTGGTCACACTATTGCTGATAGAGGCCAGGACACCTTTGGCCTTCTTGGCCACCTGGGCACACGCTGGCTCATGTTCAGCTGGTTTTTGACCAGAACTCCCCAGGTCCTTTTCTGCTGGCCCACTTTCCAGCCCCTCTATTCCTAGCCTGTGGCTCTGTCTCGGGTTATTGTGACCCAGGTGTGGGACCCAGCGCTTCACCTTGCTGAAATTCATAGAACTGGCTTCAAGTCATGAACCAGCCTGCCTAGATCCCTCTGTGGAGCCTTCCTACACTCCAGCAAATCAAATTCCACCTGACCTTATCAGTCTCAAGGTATTTAAAAAGTTATTGGTCCTCAACTGGAGTTACAGACTTCTGAACTCTGTTACAGTAACTTCCGTTAGACTGCCATTTTTTGAGTAACCAATATCCACAAATACTGTATGATTCTTAGTCTTGGTTTTTTTTCAAGGATACTTTTCTAGGTAACTTTTTCCAGGACACAGTTATCCCTTCCTGACAGTCAGAAGAACCCACTGGCAGTCTCATTAAGTTTCCTATTTCCTAGGGAAGTTCAGCATTTCTAGTTTCCTTCTACCTAGCTCTGCAGCTCCCTGACCAGTACTTACAAGTTTTCTTGGTTACCTCTCAAATGTATCTGCATCCAGACTTTGGATACCCTTCAGAATGCAAAGTGTATAGAAGTTACAAGTTGCAGGTCTTAACTTTAAGGCATCTGAGGTTTTCCTGTATGTTTAGCTTTTAAAGAGTTTTGGAAAGTTTTAAATAAATTTGTGTATACATATATTTGCAGAACCAGGGTATTTCTATCGCAAACCGCAAAAAGTTATTTCCAGGTATCAAATAAGAGCTTTGGAAACATGTATCTAGTCTGCCTTTAAAAGAGGAATGACTGCAAGAACAACCGTACTCCTGAAGTCAAAGGTAGCTGTTCATTATATAAGTAATGTATCTGTTAAAAAAAACAACAGCAAAAAAAAAAGTGAGACACAAATTGTAAATTTATGCCTTTAGGTTTGAAAAAGATTTTCTGGCAAGTTGGAAAATCTGGAAAGCTCTACGAAAAGAAGCAAACTGTGTTGAGATCTCAGGGCTCTTCTGTTATTTATTTACATCTGAATCAAATCCCATTGTAATTCTCCTGAGAGCAATTGTTTTCAATGTGCAAATCAGATAATAATAAATCAACGAATACACCATACAGAGGCCCTTAAAATAGCAATGTGCATCACATGAAAATAATTTTATCGAAGCCAGGACCCAATAAAAAAGCTAAGACTAGAATAGATACCGTACTTACTTTTAATTAGATAAAACTCTATGTCTTAAATTACTGAAACTACAGAATTTCTCAAAGTTATGAATCATTTATAGCTTCCTCTGTCTTGGGTCACTGAACACTCACTGTTCATCAAAATATATAGCTGCATTCTTCTGTCATTCTCATAACATTTTCTCTCACTAATGCCCCTTTTTTAGATTATCACCTCAGGGCAGATTCAATTTTATGTTAGTGAACTTAATGATAAACAGCAGATGTACAGAATACTTTAAATAGAATAGCAAATAAATAATACAAAGTTCGTTGCAGATATACATTTGTAAATGATTTTTTTAACCTTTTGTTCTCAAGAATGCAGAGCACAAAAACGAGGTAGAATCCTCATAACAGATGTGTTCTTGGCTCCAGCTAACTATTCACAAAGGAGAAATATATTTTCATTTTAAATGAAGGATATTGGGTTGTTTCAGCTTAAGGCTCATTTAGGGTTTAAGTATTTGCAGGATCCTCTTAAGCTGTATTTTGCCTCAGCACTTGTTAGTGGCTGGGTTTTTTCAGCAGAAGATTGCAACAAAAATTAATGTATTCTACAAATGTGTAGTAAGAGAAGAAACCAGTTCAATTCTGGAGTTAATTTGTGTGTCCAGGGTTTCTCAGTCTTTTTATGTGTTTAATTTATTTCAGATGGCATGCACAGATAAGACAGACATTTAGAGTTCGATGCTGTTCCAAACAATTGCATCCTATTGTACTGAACAGATTTCAGACATGCGTCTTCAGTCCTCTGCTGTGATGCAGATCCTTCGAAGACATTGAAAAACGATTCTAAAGGTGGCACAGGCAGCAACAGAGAATTTCCATGCCAGGAAGATCTTGATATTTCATAAAACTGGTGCAACATGCTATCCAATTTATCACTTGTGACCATGGGGAAAAAAAACAATGACTGACTGTTCCTTGCATTTTCAATTGACACTAGGACATCACAAAGACTAAGGAGGCCAAGCACTCCTTTAGTAGTTTCACCCCAAACACCATACTTTGAGATAACCCTGTGCATCCATTAGCTGCAGTCAGTCTGCTACTTGACGGTGAGTTTCATAAACTTTTTGAACCAAAAGCCAGACGATGTTTAAGATTCCTCTTTAATAGAGAGTCCATCAGGACTCTCTATTAATTACTGCTGACAATAGTTATGGGAATTTATATGGGCAGCTTAACAACACCACCCATAGGTTCAACATTCCCTCAGTCCTCAAGATTTAATTTCCCTTTGCTAATTGTGGATATCAGCTGGAGAATGGAGGCCCTGAATACTCTGCATCACAAAGAAGACAAGGATTCTTATTTCACATAATGAATGGTTTTATCTACTTTCAGCTGTAACAGCTCTTGCATACTGCTTAGTAGTGTTATATAATGTACTTGGGTGTGAGGGAGATAAAATG